>CAUYTI010054614.1:0-21213 GCA_963575145.1 Galago senegalensis
GTAAATGACTGAGAATTCAAAAATCTAACTTTGTAAGAGTCTTGGTTATTGAAAGCAGTCATTCTCAACCTTCCTAATGCCGTGAACCTTTAGTACAGGCCAAAGGGGTCGTGACCCACAGGTTGAGAACTGCTGATTTAAGCTATATAAGGATAGAAGCGTGTCCTCCCTGTTCATCATGGAACCCCCAGCACTTTTACACTGCCAGGCACATAAGTAAACACTAGTTGATTGAATGTTCTTGGACAAACTTATCCCCTTCTCTGAATCACAAACATCATTTTATATTTGTGTTTGCTCTGCTAACCAAAACTTCCAGAGAGGTCCCCTTATCCTTGGTGAATCAGAAAATTACAGGATCCATGATATCTCAGACACAGAGAGAGCTTAGGGATTGGTTACCTAGTGCCAAACCTTCCTTTTTAGAATTGAGCAAGCAGGGACCCTGGACATTAAGGGGCTTACAAGGCTAATAGTAAGAAGATTCCATTCCTTTGTCCACACTCTACAAGTTTTCTCCTATTCAACTTACACCTGCTAAACACCAATGAGGAGCAAAACCTGGTGCTGGAGAGTGTCCAAGGATGATCAAGACCAGAGCCTGGCCTTTAAAGAATGGACAGCTTAAGGACTTGGCAACCGTAGCACAGTGGTTACAGCACCAGCCACATACACTGAGGCTGGAGAATTCGAACCCAGCCTGGGCAAGCTAGAACAACAATGACAACTGCAACAAAAAAATAGCCAGGCATTGTGGCAGGCACCTGTAGTCCCAGCTACTTGGGAGGCTGAGGCAAGAGAATCTCTTAAGCCCAAGAGTTGGAGGTTATTGTGAGCTGAGACGCCACAGCACTCTACCAAGGGCGACATAGTGAGACACTGTCTCAACCAAAAAAAAAGGAATAGACAGCTTAGTGGCTGGCTTCTAAAGCACTGCTTAGTACCTTCCTCCCTGCTTTCCAACTGTTGTCATCTCTAAGGTTCCATTCAAACTCTGCTTCCTTGAGAAGTCTCAGCCTGACTAACAGGCCACAGTGCTCACACTTGTATCTGACCACAGCAATAGTCATCTTGACACAATGCATGGATTCAGACTATTTTTATATGTGCACTCCTTATCCAGAAGTTCCTTCAAAGCTGAGTCTAGATGGGACACCTCATCTCTACCCCTCAAAGCATAGAAGACAATGGCGGGCCCAAAGAAGGCACTCAGTAAGCACTTGGGAACTATTTCAGCATTCACAGGCCATCTACCCAAAATCTGTTTGTCTGTCTTGATTCTGTGATTCAGCTTACCCTTGAGGACAGGCCCCTTCTGAGTCAGGCTCAGAAGAACCCTGACAATACTTAGAATAAAGGAAAAGGTCAGACAACAAAAAAGACTGCATCAGATAAAAAAAGGAAGGAATGCCCAAAGCATGTGACCACCTACCCACCCATGGGGCAATTATATAGGATTGCCTGGAAGAGTCGCTGTCAGCAGGGCTAAGAGGACATGACCACGCCAGGATGATGTTCCTATTGAGCCAGAAAACCTCTCACTGTCAAATATTCATTTTTTTTTTTTTGACAGAGCCTCAAGCTATCCCCCTGGGTAGAGTGCTGTGGCATCACAGCTCACAGCAACCTCCAACTCCTGGGCTCAAGCAAGTCTCCTGCCTCAGCCTCCCAAATAGCTGGGACTACAGGTGCCTACCACAACACCTCGCTATTTTTTGGTTGCAGTCATCATTGTTGTTTGGCGGGCCCAGGCTGGATTTGAACCTGCCAGCTCAGATGTACACGGCTGGCGCCTTAGCTACTTGAGCCACAGGCGCCGAGCCTCACTGTCAAATATTCAACTCAGATTCTCTGTCACTCTGGGGCTCAAAGGAATTCCCAAAATTCTCTGAGGCCTAGATACTCTGGGTATCAGTCCTACTTCAGAATAATTTATGCTAGCTCTCAGAAGAGAGATCAAGTTTTCTAGTAGAATCTCCTCAAAGCTGCAAAGTCTTCCTTCCTTGTGCTTTTGCTTTAGAAATGCTGAATTAGAGAAAGAACACTTAGAAGGAACACTGCTCCTCTAAGTCTGTCACTGAAATAAGATCCAGAACCTACACAATTATTAGAGGATATTTACCTAACAAATACAATCGGTGCAACCTAATTCTTTGTACCCTCAATGAATCCCAAATAATAAAAACCAAAAAAAAAGATACAGAACCTAAAATGTAAAAGAACAGAGACCCTACGCAATTCCATTCTATTTAACTCAGAGATGACCGAGGCTGTACACATCCACCTGTGCAACCATGTAGAGATGTGGTTTTCAACCTTCCTAATGCCACAGCCCTTTAATACAGCTCCTGTGGGTCACGACCCACAGGTTGAGAACCGCTGGTGTAGAGGGAGCTCTGGCACATGCAAAGGTACATGCATATCCCCACACATGTATGAAAAGCATGTTCATGTGCTACACATCTGAACACGTGCAAGTAATACTGCAGTTTCTCTGCTACCCACGAAATAAGAAAAACCTACCGTAGCAACTGCTCTGCCCACCCTGACGGCGCCAAAGTCATTAGGGTCCAAGTATTTGTTACTGTAAAGGTAGAAGCCAGAAGCAGCAAGAGCCATGCTGGTCCATGAAGCAAGCTTGAGAGCCTTTCTGGCCATGTCCCCAGACCCTGCAGAAGAAAAAAAGTCAAGGAAGAGTAGCATTAAAGGTTTCATAGTTAGTCAAACGGGGATTCAAATCTCAGCTGTGTCACTTATAGACCATTTTCTTCTTAATTTTGATGAGTCCACAGATCTCCTCTGTCTCTCTCTCCCCCACACATACACACTCTGCTGTCTCCAGACTGCCACTGGCCCTCATGGACACCTCCTCTCCTGCAGTTCTGTGAGTAATAAAAGGCTTCTGTTAATCACCTGTTTTGCTGCACTGCCTCCTCTGTGTCTCACCTGATCCACACTCCCAGCCCTAACTTCCATTCTAACGAGGCCTCTCTTAGGAATAAGCTGGACACAGGGCAGGCAAGAGCCACAGGATGTCCACCAATGTAAACAAGTTTCCTCTGAGAAGGGTACCAGATCATGAGTCGGACATTTAGGCATTAGGTCATCCACTAGGATAAAGAAATATGTCATTAAGGCATAGTGTAAACATCCATGACCAAATCCCTTGGATTTCTGTCCAGGCAGGGCTAGAGTTTATGACCACTCTCCTAAGAGAGACCTCAAGATCAAATTAGAGGTAAATAAAATAAGACAATTGCTAATAAATGATTGAATGAGTAAGTTTTTCCCCAGTGAACATGGAAACTAAAGTCAGATTAAGCACTCCTCTGCTCTAAGTTCTCCAATGGCTACCATCTCATGCAGACAGAGAGCCAAACCCTTGGCACAGCCTACAAGGCCTTACATGATTGGACCCCAATTTCCTGTAGGGTCTCATGCCCTATCACTTTCCCCCTTACTCATCCCATTCCAACTGCACTGGCACTGGCCTCTTTGTTAATCATCAAACACACTAGACCAGTGGCTCTCAACCTTCCTAATGCCATGACCCTTTAATACAGTTCCTGTGGGTCGCAACCCACAGTTTGAGAACCACTGCACTAGACCCATTCTGGCCTCAGAGCTTTTGCTCTTGCTATTCTCTCTGCCTAGAACAAAGATCTCTTTGTTTTCTTTTTGATTTTTTCTCTTTTTTCCCCAAGATAAGGTCTTACTCTATCACCTAGGCTGAAGAGCAATGGCCTGATCATAGCTCACTGCAAACTTGAACTCAAGTGATCCTCCCACTTCAGCCTCCCAAGTAGCTGGGACTACAGGGACGCACCATTGCATTTGGCTAACTTTTTCTTGTTTTGGTAGAGCTGGGGCTTCACTATCAGATGGTTTCAAATTGTTGGGCTCAAGCAATCTCCCACCTCAGCCTCCCAAAGTGCTGGTATTACAGGCATGAGCCACCAAGCCTGGCTCACAAATTTTTTCTATAAAGAACCATATAGAGGCCAGGCACAGTGGCTCACACCTATAATCTTAGCATTCTGGGAGGCTGAGGAGGGTGAACTGCCTGAACTCAAGAGTTCAAGACCAGCCTGAGCCAGAGTGAGACCCCATCTCTAAAAGTAGCCCAGTGGTATGGCATGTGCCTATAGTCCCAGCTACTCAGGAGGCTGAGGCAAGAGAATCGCTTAAGCCCAAGAGTTTAGGTTGCTGTGAGATGTGATGCCAAGGCACTCTACTGAGGGCAACAAAGTGAGACTCTATCTCAAAAAAAAAAAGCCATAATAATTTGTAGTTTGTATGCTAGAACTTGTCTGACACAACTACTCCACCCAGGATTGCAGCACAAGATAACCTAAGAAGACATCCAAAGAAACAGGTGTGGCCAGAGTTGGCCCTCAAGTTGTTATTTGCAAAATTCTGGCCTACCATACAGTAGGTGCTCCAAAAACATTTACTGAATGAATAAATCAATGAATGGATAAATTACACCCTGTCAGGCCCAAGCAAAGCCAGTAACAACACAGGTCCCCAGGTGAAAACACGTGCCCTGCCATGATAATTCAGTAGTCATCCTCCCTTATTACTACCCCCAACACCAGCTCCCAGGCCTTGCCTCAACTGAACTCCCTGTTACACCAATCTCCACAGCTGCCCTCTGTATGTAGTGGGGCCTCCGCCACCTTTGGAACCACCTCTAGGTGGGGAAAGGGTAGCACAGCAGACATAACTCTCTAAACTCAGTTTTTGTACAAATCTCCTTGGTAATAAAATAGGTGGAAGTTGAAATACATAAAATAGATCATATAGGAGCCAAACTGAGTCTAAATACACTGGAACTAGAGTTTTCCATGAGGTGTCAGTGAGTTTTTAACATGCAAATGAGTTGCTTCCCCCAGGGTATTTTAAAAGACCCTGTCAGGCATGAAATATGTCTGTCATTGAAAAACACCTTTCATTATTAAACCCTTTGCTAATGAATCGCCTGCCCCGTTCGGTTTATTTGCCTTTTTGACTTTCACCTGATTTACTTCTCATAACAGCACACAAAACTTGCAGGGGGTCTAAGGCCCCCAAGAACCTAAAACCTAATCACTAAATAATAATGTTAGCAATGACTAACCTCCACAGAGCACCTTACACTCATCTAATTAGATAGTCCACACAGCCCAGTCAGGGGAGACAAATATTATCCCCACATATAAATGAGGAAATCAAGGACCAGAGAGGGTGAGTGATTCGCCCCAGATGGCTCAGCTAGTAAAATGGCAGCATAAGACCTTGAACTGGGCCTTCCCACTCCAAGAGTTCAGAGCTTCTCTTTAAAGCACATGACCTCTTTGAAAGGGACACCAGAACCCCTGTTCATTAAGGTTCTAACTACTGTTCTCAAGTAAATGCACCAGTTGCTATGGGTGGGACTATAATTTCTGACCCTCTACCATACCCAAACAGTGCCAGGCATGCTTAAAGCCCTGGAGATCAACACCAAATCACAAGATCAACCAATGCTCCTCACTAGAAACAAACCATTTTAGTCTATAAAACCTTTAGGCGAGCAGCAAAGCTGACAGAGCTTTTTTACTGTCAAATCAATGATAAGAATAGAATTCATCTCTCTGGACCACAGGAAACACCCCAGTGGGTCATGAAACCAGGCAACAGGAGAGTATGGGAAGTTCTACAAATGGGAAGTTGATGGACACATTAAATGTCCATTCCCTGGACAGAACTAAATGGGAAATCAAGCACTTACTGTTCATGGGGTCAATAAGTGGCTACCATTCATCTGCAGCCCTCTACCCATGCCACATTCTGGGACTACAGGCCTGAAGTCCCCTCTCTCTGCATGGAGCACAGAGAGAATTATCATAAAGAAAAGGCTCTTAGGGCTTTAATTCCAATAATCCCATAAAGTGACTGCAGCCTCCTCCCACTTCCTAGAGATACTGTTAGACCAGTGGTTCTCAACCTTCCTATTGCCACGAACCTTTAATACAGTCTCAACCTGTCATGACCCACATGAGAACCACTGTATTAGACAAATGAAAATTATTTCTTCTGGTTGGCCTTCAAAGTTGGAAAAGACCCAAAAATACCCTTGAAGGGAGTAATCAAAGAAATCAAAGACACCTGGTCCCTGATACAGATAAGAAGCAAAGTTGCACAACCAGAATTTGAGATGCATGCTATCAGAGGCTTATTCTACAGATAAGGAAGTAAAGTTTTTAAAAAGGTAAGAAACTCAACCAAGAAACTAGTTAGTGATGGGCCCAGAACTTGAATCCAATGACAGCTCCATCCAACACAGCAAAGAGTGCACAAGAACAAGCAGGACCCTGAAGTAGGCCACTGGAATCCCCAGGACATGGAAATCTAAACCCAAAGAGTCTATTCAGTGAACTGCCCTGGTGGAGAAATGGGTGGCTGAACCAAGTATTATTCTTATCTTACAGTTCCCTTGTCTGACAAGGGTAAGAGTATATATCAGAAAGGAACAAAATGCAAACTTTGGTAGCAGAGATCAAATTTCAAATCCCTAAGGCCAGTTGAGAAATGGCCAACTAAATAACAAGGCAGTAAGATAAAATATAACCAGGAAAAGTGATGAGTATAAACTACATGAAAACGTATATATAAATACAGGGGAACTGGTGCACAAGGTAATAAGGACGTGGTCACATTTAACTACAAAAGTAAAACTGGCAAATAAGGACAGACAGACTCACAACCAGGAGTGAAGAGTTGGTGCTTTAAGTTCAGAGGATTTTTCTCCTATAAAACAGGGGTAATCAAAAGTATAATCCCCAGACCAAGAGCATTTACATCCCTAGGCACATGTTAGAAATGTATTCGTGGTCCCCACACCAGACCTATTGAATCAAAATCTTCGGAGATGGGCATCCAGCCTTCTGTGTTGCAACAATAATGCCAGGTGATGAGCATGCATGATTAAGTTTGAAAACCACTACAAGAAAACTGTTATAGAAAAAATTGTGAAGGCACAAAGTCTAATTTACTTCAAGGTTGCAATTATGTCTCCAGCATCCATTAAGTGCCAAGCACCACGGAGGTAATCAATAAATATTTGTTGAATGACTTCCTAGATAGTAGAAAGAAAAGTAAACGCTACTTAATCCTGGGAGTGCGCCGTACTAGGCGTCTTTCCTAAAGGCTTCTCTCCAAATACCCACGGTTGTTGGCACACATTTATTGTGCAATTCGGAAGCACTGGGCCCAGCAAGATGCTGGAGATAAGCAGAGACCAGGGGCACGTCGTGCAAACCACAAGTGGACGGCTAAGTGCGTCGCCCCCTACTCTTGCTCAGACCAGCCCCAGACGCCTGTGCCTCTGAGCAGTGTAAGGCCACCTGAGGGAAACAGCGTCTGGTGAGCCACCTGAGGTTCGCCTCCAGGTCCACCTACTCGTGTGCACACAAGACTGTGCCACCCAAGTAGACAGTCCTCACTAAATCCCACCGGTGCACCAAGCTAAAGAGACACCGCAAGTAGGGGAGATCCAAGAGGGGGCGGGGCACTACTAGTCACCTGAGCCACGTGGCCGCGCGCCAGCCCACGGTGACAAGGTCTCGGGACAAGGGTTCCCTGGGTCCCCGGGCGGCTGCAGAGCCGGTGCAAAGGCCGGCTCCTGATGTGTCCACGCTGGCCCCCTCGCGCCCCGCGGCCGGGTCAGTCTGGGCTCCGCGCCAGCCACCAGCGAGGTGCTCCTACTCACCCAGAGGCAAGCGGAGCCGCCACGCCCGGCCCCCAGCAGCAGCCCAGCCGTGGGAATCTGCAGGCCGCACGGCGCTGCACCGACACCGGATCGCTCTCGGCGCGGCCGCGCATGGCCTGCCGGGACTTGTAGTCCGCGGCCCCTCGCGCACTGGCCTGAGACCCACAGCCGGGTTGGCGCCGGCAGGGCGAAATCCCAGGCGCTGTCCGCTGGACTCTGACTTTGCCTAGGCAGCAGTCGCGGACTCGTACTGACAACTCTTCAGGACTCACTCCAGATAGCTCTTAGATTCGCGTTTAGAGAAGGATGGGTTGTGGACTTGTAGATTTTAAATAAGCCATTAGAACAAGTAGGCGAACGGTAAGAATGTACTTGGTAATCTGAGTTATCACTGGCCACCATTCATTCATTTACTGACCTCTACTTATCCTATGCCGACTTATAAGATGTACATTGGAGACATTTATCAGACATCCATTCATTCCATAAACGTCTCTTGACCTTTTCCCTTAGTGAGGGAGGGAACAGTGTCGGGGGGAGGGGCTAGAATTCGTCTATCGATTCAATGCAATTTTAGCCAAATTTCCAACAGGATTTTTTTTCTGGACCTTTACGAACTAATCTAAAATGTATGTGAAAAACAAAGGGCAAAGTACAGCCAAAACACTATGAAGGAGAATGTGTTCCAAGGACTGGCTTTTACATATATCAACACGTATTATAAAGCTGTAAAAATTAATACCCTGTGATATTTATTATAGAGGAATAGGCAGCGGCGGGGATGGAATCACCTGGAGGGCCTAGAAACAGATCCAGGCACCTACGAAATCCGGAAGTATGACAGGGCTGGAATTAAAAAAGCAATAGGGGAAAGATAGACTATTCAGAATATGGGCTGGAACAATCAATTATCTGTTGGATCCCGTATGTAAAACTAATTCCAGGTGGATTAAAGACTTTAAAAGGGAAATTAAAGTCTTAAATTTAGGACTTTTAGAAGAAAATAAAGGGAAATATCCTTATGCTCTCGGATCTCAGGATAGGGTTTATTAAGAGCCATAAGCACAAGCTATAAAGAAAGCTTCACTCTACTTGGGCTACATGAAATTTAAATCTTTCTCTTTAGGGTTGCGCCTGTGGCTCAGTGAGTAGGGCGCGGTGGGTTCAAACCTGGCCCTGGCCAAACTGCAACAAAAAGTACCCGGGCGTTGTGGTGGGTGCCTGTAGTCCCAGCCATTCAGGAGGCTGAGGCAAGAAAATCGCTTAAGCCCAAGAGCTGGAGGTTGCTGTGAGCTGTGATTTCACAGCGCTCTACCGAGGGCGACAAAGTGAGACTCTCTTAAAAAAAAAAAAAAAAAAAACCTTCTCTTTATCTAAAGGCATTATAAAGAGAAAAGACAAGCCACAAACTGGGAGCTAAAAATAGAGCAACAGGGTATAGCAGCAGTATAGAATTGAATAATACAGCTGCCACCATCTCAAGTTTGCAATTTATAAGCAGTAAGATAAGAATATTAATAACTTCCAAATGGTGTGAGAAGTGTTAAAATAGAGGTGTGAACAAAGTGGTGTAGGAACACAAAGAAGGGAGCATTAATTGTGCTCAGTGCATTCTGAAATGCTCTAGAGACTAAGAATTGACTTGAAGGCTCGGAAGTAAAGGTTGAAGGGGAGCCCCCAAGGGAAGGATGTCGGGAAGCAGTGCAGGTGCACGAAAAGTCATGTAAATAAAAGCATAAATGTGGAGTGGAGTACGGTAAAAGATACCAGGATATTTAAATAAAAGTTGATAATCTAAAACACATACAGAGAGAGAGAAGAGAATAAATTTATTACAAACAGTGTGGTTACTATCTGAACTATCTGAACTGAACTTTTAAGTTTAAAGATGAAATTATTATTACCAGGAGGCTAGCATTTAAACCTTAGAAGTGAGAAGAGAGGAAGTGAGAGCACTTTCAGTTCATACTCTATGCCCTTTTGTAATACTGTACTTGAATTTTGTACAATGAATGTGTAAACTTTTGTACTAAAATCAAGTATTTAAATTTTTAAAAAATTTTAATTTAGCAGACTTTCAGTTAAACATGATAAATTGAACATACTCATTTAAATCTGCTCCTTCCTGAAATCCTATGAAAATGGCAGGAAAGGAATATAAAAGACATAAAATTCAAGAAGAACAAGTGAGGATATAACAGGAGATAGGGAAATCAAAAAATAAAGATGGAAAGCTCCAAAATAGGAAAATAAGATGCTTTTAGAACAAACCTATGCATGAGCCCCAGCTTCAGAGATTCTGATTTGGGAGACTAGGTTAGGGTCTAGACCCCAGTAAGTCTTAAAAGCTCCCCAGGTGAGTAGACTGGAACAGGTGGCCACATTAGAATCACCTGAAGAGCTTTAACAATACTCCTGGGCCACACCCAAATCTCTTAAATCTATTTCTGGTAATGGGACTCAGGCATAGACAGTCTATAGAGCTCCCTGGAGGATTTCAGTGCACAACCAACGTAAAAAACACTGATTTAGAGTCAAAAAAATCTTGTTCGAACTGTGTGACTTACAACAAGTTTTCTAATGTAACTAAAGAAACTTTAGTTTCTTTCTTGGTAAAATGTAGCTAACGCTATTATCAGTCCTACCTACATCATAAGTTTTTGTAAGGATCAAATGAGATGATGTGAGTGCTTTAGTCACTGAATATTGCTGTTCGAAGGTGTCCCACCACACTGAAAAGAAAACCCAAAGCCTTGGCTACGCGCCTGTGGCTCAAGCAGCTAAGGCGCCAGCCACAGTACTAAGGTGGCAGGTTCGAATCCCCAGCCCAGGCCCGCCAAACAACAATGATGACTGCAAACCAAAAAATGGCCAGGTGTTGCGGCAGGCACCTGTAGTCCCAGCTACTTGGGAGGCTGAGGCAGGAGACTCGCTTGAGCCCAGGAGTTGGAGGTTGCTGTGAGCTGTGATGCCATGGCACTCTACCCAGGGGTATAGCTTGAGGCTCTGTCTCAAAAAAAAAAGAAAACCCAAAGCCTTTACCTGACCTGCCCCACCCTACTCTCTCTCTCTGTTTCTCTCTAGCCTCATTTCCTACCCTTCTTTCCCCTGGTTCACCCCTACTCTAACCACACCAGTTTCCTTTCTATCCCTCAATCTGCCATGCTGACTGCTGCCTCACAGCCCTTACACTTGTATCTTCAAAGGCCTGCTCTATCGGGGTGATCTGTTCTCTGTGCTAATGTCACCATTCTGGAGAGGCCATTCCCAATTACTATCTACCCACCTATCGCCCCATTCTCTGAACCATACTTTATCTCTTTACACTGCTTTACTTAGTATACTACTTATCAATGCTTGAAATTATATCATTCATTTGTCTAAATGGTTTTTGTCTGTCTCCTCCACTAGAAAATAAGCTCCATGAGAGCAGGGACTTGGATCCCAGGAGGAACTACGTGCTAAGGATACAATGGTGAACAAAACAGAACAAATAACTACTATGGTCTGAATGTGTGTATCTCCACAAAATTCATATGTTGAAATCCAAACCCTAGGATGATGATATTAAGACAGGAGACCTCTAGGAAGAGATTAAATTATAAGAGCAGAGTGCTCATGAATGGGATTAGTGCCCTTTCTAAATAAGACCTGTGCCTGTGGCTCAAGTGGCTAAGGTGCCAGCCACATACACCTAAGGTGGTGGGTTGAATCCAGCCTGGGCCCGCCAAAAAACAATGATAGCTGCAACCAAAAAATAGCCAGGCATTGTGGCGGGCGCCTGTGGTCCCAGCTACTTGGGAGGCGGAGGCAAGAGACTCGCTTGAGCCCAGGAGTTGGAGGTTGCTGTGAGCTGTGATGCCACAGCACTCTACCCAGGGGGATAGCTTAAGGCTCTGTCTCAAAAAAAGACCTGAGGGAGCTTGTGTGTACCTCCTACCATGTAAGAACACAGCGAGAAGACACCATATATGAATCAAGAAACTGGCCCTCACCAGACACCAGACACGCCTCAGGTGTCTGCTGGCACATAGATCTTGGACTCCTCAACCTCTGGAAATGGGAGAAATAGCTTTCTGTGGTTTATGAGCTACCCAGTCTATGATTTTTTGTTATAGAAGCCCAAACAGATGAAGACCCTGCCCTTGTGGTGGGTCATTTGGCTGGAATCAGGGAAGAGGAGCAGACCATAAATAAACAAAAAAGTAACAGAGTAGTCTCAGGATGTCATAAACCCCAAGGAGGGAAGAAGCAGGGTATGGTGAAGAGTAACCAAGCAGAGGCCAGAGAAGGCCTCTTTGCACAGAGTGGTCAGAAAAGGCCTCGCTGAGACACCACAACCCAATGGATGAGGAAGTCAGCTGTGGGGAAGACAGAGAAAAGTATTCCAGACAGAGGTAATGGCAAGTACAAAGGTCCCAGGGTAGGAAAGAGCTTGTCATCTTTGAGGAATTTAAAGGAACCCAGTGAGATGGAAGCAGAGAGAGCATGTGGGAGGAGGTAGGAGAGGCAGGCAGGGGCTGGGCTTCACAGGAACTGGGAGCGCTCCTCGTATACTAGGAAGCCATTGAAGGATTTTTAAATTTGGAGGGGATATGACAGGAGAAGCTAGATAGAAAGTGAAACTAAGGCTCAGCGCCTGTAGCTCAAGCGGCTAAGGCACCAGCCACATCCAGCCCCGGCCGCCAAACAACAATGACAATTACAACCAAAAAATAGCCGGGCGTTGTAGCAGGTGCCTGTAGTCCCAGCTACTTGGGAGGCTGAGGCAAAAGAATTGCTTAAGCCCAAGAGTTGGAAGTTGCTGTGAGCTGTGACACCACTGCACTCTACCCAGGGTGACAACTTGAGACTCTGTCTCAAGAAAAAAAAAAAAAGAAGAAGAAGAAGAAGAAAGTGTAACTAAGCAACCAAAGCCATAAAGGTAAGCAATTAATTTATTTCAGAACCTCCAGTGTCCCCAGTTGTGTTTCTGGGGCAGAAAGTCCTGGAATGGTTGAGTATTTAGATTGCTGTCCAAGAGCAGTTTTCAGGCAGGTGTTGTGTGTCTTGTCCTGGAAGTGAATCATCGGGAAGAAACCATCATAGGACAGCCAACCAGAGGGAAAGTGAGAGAAATCAAATCACCAGGTTCCTCTTTTAAGCAACAAGGAAAGACCACTGAGGAGGAAATAATGGGAAACCGTGTTCTCAGCAAGAGGGAGACTCTGAAGGCCCAGGTAGGGGAAGTGGAAAGGCCAAGTGGAGTTGCCAGCAGCATCCCTAAAATGAGCAAGGCCCCTGCTGGGGCTGTGTTGAAAAGAACCAGGCAACAGAATGAAGCAGGAGCTAGAGCCCAGGGAGCTGTGTTCACACCTGCCCAGGGCAGAGAGTGTCCCACCAAGACAAAGGCAGGCAGCACAGACAGGGCCAGAAGATCAAGGTTCAGCTACCCAGAGGGCAGTTTCACGTTTGCCAAGGGAGCAGCAGACTGATCCCTATACATTTGTGTGCTGCCAGTGGGAGAGCAGGAGTTGGGGGCTGCCAGCGGGAGAGAGAGAGAGAGACTGGCTGGCTCTGGACAGCTTCCATGAGGCGGTCAAACTGGCCTGGACCTGCTGGAAAGCTAATGAGTTTTTCTTTTTAATACCTGGGAGGAAGTAAATCAAGGTGAATAATCTAGAATTAATTTCCAACCCAAGGGCTAGAATGACACAGAGAACAGGGATTTCTTATCTGCCTCTGAGTGACTGAGGAATCTCACAAGACACCTCACCCAAGCCCTTCAATGTTCTTATCTGTCATAAGGGATAGAAAAAATTCCTTATGAAAAACAGATGCTATATCTCAATAATGGTAAGAACCACATGCATCTAAATCAGAATTCTTTTTTTTTTTTTGAGACAGAGCCTCAAGCTGTTGCCCTGGGTAGAGTGCCGTGGTATCACAGCTCACAGCAACCTCTAACTCCTGGGCTCAAGCGAGTCTCCTGCCTCAGCCTCCCAAGTAGCTGGGACCATGGCGCCCACCACAACGCTCGGCTATTTTTCGGTTGCAGCCATCATTGTTGTTTTGGCGGGCCCGGGGCTGGATTCGAACCTGCCACCTTAGGTGTATGTGACTGGCACCTTAGCCACTTGAGCCACAGGCACTGAGACGTAAATCAGAATTCTAAACTAAGTTCTTGGGGTAGAACATATAGAGAGATATGTAGTTGATATACACACGTGCATATACAGACATATGTATATAGCCACATACACATACAGACAAAAATATACACTATTATTTATCAAGCACTTGATGTCCAAGTGCTTTAAGCAGATTTACTCATAGAATCTGCATGAGATATGGGATGGCTATCTTTATTATCCGCATTTTACAGTTGAGCAAACTAAGGTACAGAGTTAATGAACTTGTCCAAGATTACTCTATAAGGACAGAACTGGGGATTCAGTCCCACGAGCATAGCTCCAGAGCCCACACTCTGAAACAGGCAGCCTACTCCGATCAGAGGCATTATTTAGAGAGGAGATCATCTGAGGCAAATGCCTGCAGCCAAAGCAAACTGCTCCCAGAGGTCTTTGAACCGTTTTAACCAGCAATAGTCTAACTGGCTCAACAGTAATCTTTTTTTTTTTTTTAATCAGCCATTAATTGACCACAGCTCACAACTGAAGAGGCAAGATGGACCAGGGTTTAGGTGAGCTGGGTTCCAGTCCAGCTGGCCTCACTAGCTCAGACCCTGGACCAGTTGTTTTTCCCTTTCTGGGCCTCAGAATCCTCCTTTGTAAAGTAAAAGACCTTTACAGGCAGAACTCTAAGGGCCCTTCCATCTCTCACATCCCATGATTCTTACACTCACAGGTAAACAACGTCTCACATACTCATAGTACGTCCACTCACCAAAATGGTACTGATGTGGAGTGGAGCCCGTGTTTGGGTTGGCCCTTGTGCCCAACACTCACTGTATTTCCCAGATGCTCTCTCTGCTCTTCCTTCCTACCCTGTGCCCCAGAAGGCTGACCCCATGGCTGCATCCCTGGAGCTCCCCGAACCTCTGTCTTCTAGCTGCATTTAGCCAATGGTGAGCACGAGAAGGGAAGACAGAGGAGAGAAAAGCCTGGATGTCTGTGTGCGTGCGCACACACACACACTGGCTACTACTGCCCTTCCACACACACACTGCTACTACTGTCAGCTTTCTGGTAGTACCCTTTTGTCTGAGCACTTCTGTCATAGCTCCAGCTGCCCTTGTGCTGCAGAAACACCATTCTCACGTTGTACCCCTTTTAGACCTGGAGCACAGAGGTGATGGCTTCCTGCAATTGTTAGTCCCCACCAGTGCTTCCCCACCGCTTGTTGGTTCCCTCTGCTAACTACCCATTCCTCTGCTAAGTAGTCCACTCATTAAATATTCTGCATTAAACCCCTTGGATATGCCATCTGCTTCCTGTAAAACTCTGCTGCAGCCCAGGAGGGGACTCTCCTTGTCATTGCTACACAACACTAGGAATCCATCCATGTGTCATGAACTAACACAGGAACCCCAGACCTCCTTTCAGAGTCTTATAGCATCCCCACCAAGCCCCATCACTATCAGGAGACTTAGAAATAGAAACTTTTAGGGTGAGGAAGCAAGATTCTCCAATTCTTCCCAAAGTGGTGGAAGCATCAACACCAATGTTCAATTAGCCAAAGTCTCCAAAAACTTTTAGGCTCTTTTGAGAAAAAGAACATGAAATTCTGGGTTTGAATTCTGGCCTTGAGCTGCTTGCTGTCTGAGACTTATCTCCTGTGCTATAGATTATTCATCTGTAAATTGGGGATAGTAATATTTTCCTCTCAAGCTCACTGCAAGATTGAGTAAGACAACCTATGTGAGGGCTATGTCTGGCACATAGTAAGTAGATGTAAACGTTAACTCCCTTCCACTCTATTAGGCAACTGGAAAGCCACGAGAACAATTAGATTAAGTGGCTTCTCCAGAAATACCATACCACCTCCTTCAGTTCTCCAACAGAATGGCCAGGCGCTGGGCTGGCAATGGACCAAAGAAGAAAAGAAAAGAAAAACTCATTAGAAACCAGGCTTTTGTCAAAAAAGAAACAATGCTCAAACCCAACTGCAGCAAGCAATTATAGAACAATAGCTAAATACTTTCTATAATTAGACAGAGAGAAACCATCACAAGTGATCAGAGTGCCTTTGTCTGCACTGACCCTTTGCACCCAAAGAAGATCTTGGCTCACGTGAGATGGAGTCTGGGGATCTTGGCATCTTTTTTTAGTTTTTTGAAAATTAAATCTCACACAAGCCTTCTGTTACTAAGAGAGGAGGGCAGAGGAGGGGGTGAGGACCCTCTCATCAGAAAAGAAAGGCAGTGACTCATGCCAAGGATGAATTCAAGGCTGAGAGAGAAAAGGGCCGTGCAGTCTGCCCCGAGGGCCACTCACTCACACACTGTGGGCAGGTGTAGGTTGGTATCTCTGCAGGAGGAAGATGGGCTTTGGCATTCACCTAGCGTGCTCCTTTGCTAAAGTCTGAGGAGGAGCAAATCCTTAGCTTTAACAAGAGACATTCCAGACAAAAGCAACGGAGAGGATATTCCCATGAACACTAGTGCTAGAGAACTGCTCTCTTGGTCTCGACAGCAGCTTCTTCCCGGACTCTGTTCTTACCCAGGCATTGCTATTATCCTGGGCCCCCAGGTTCCCAACTGAGCCATCCTTTTCTCTGTTTTCCTCCCTTTCTTAACACTAACTCAGCCCATTGGCGCTTGCTTCCGCGTGCCCTTCCCATCTCTCCCCTCAGCATAATCTAAACTATTGCACAAGGCTCCCTCCCCTCCCCTACCATGGTACACACCATTGTTCTCCTGCCCTGATCCCCTTTACCAGGCCAGTTCACCCCATCACTCAGCTGTTTTGAGCATTGGCTCACAGCAGCTCAATTAACTTGACAGGGAAGGAGCTGCCTCACCAGGACATGCTAGAAGGTTGTCCACTGGCTCCCATAGCCAGGGGCTAACAGATTCCCGTCCAGCATACAAAAGCCCCTTTTCTTGGAAGTGGGGTGCTGGTGTGGTGCTATTCATGCTTCTGAGCTCTCCGAAGGAAAAGGTTTCCCTGAAACCATACCTTTGCTTAGCGTCATCCCTTGCCCAGTCCTGCTTCTTCTACTTCCTCCTGAGAACTCGGTAAGTCACTAGAACAAGGATCCGTGTTTCAGGGTCTGCTTCTAAAACAGGTGGTAAGTGGATCAACTTTTTTAAGTATTTAAATAAGTATTAGGAAAAGTATAATTAGCCCATCTCTTTCAAGATATCAGGGATACTATATCTTAGGATGAGATTAAATTTGCTTAAGTAAAAACATAAGAAAAGAGTCCATTTACATAAAGAAGAAGAAAAGCTTTACAGGAGATAGCCATGCAAGAGGCACTAAGACCTGGCAAAATGTGCAGTAACTAGAAGTCTGAAAAACATCGCCAAACTCAAATACTCTGTGGCAATGTTGCTCAACCAGGGTGATTTTGCCCCCTGAAGGGACATTTGGCAATGTCTGGAGACATTTTTGATTATCTTGGGTAGAGGTCAAAAGTGTCACTGAACATCTAATAAAGCCATTTAAAGAGGCTTGCAAGATGGAATCTAAGAAGCTAAGCTGAAGCAGTACAGCTGACCTAGTCAGCAACTAGCACCTAGTGCTACGCGCACACAAACTGGATTCTAGGAAGACAACTGTTTGGAAGAATGTAAAAATGAATACATATAATGAACATGTGCAATAAAATGTTATCTGGAGAAGAGGGACACAGTAAAAATTGGAGACTACCTCTGTTCCTTAACTCTCCTTTGCACAGACTTAGTTCCTTCTGAGTTTTTCACATTTTTATGATTATGTTTTTCATCAGACGCTTTACTCTTGTAAACAAAAGTAGATTGTATTGCAGGTAGACAATATTATTTCTTCTGTTTGAATTGATACAGTATTTACATTCCAAAAACCTATCCGTTAACCCAACTTTATTCCTCCCCTGTGTTTTTCTTTCTAACATTCAGAATCCAAGTAGCAGCTGTTTGTGAGGTGAAGAGAGAAAAGGAAACAGCTAGGCGTTTGATTCTAAACCTGATGAGCTTTATTGCAACCAGATGAGTTGGCTTTCCAACCCAACCCTGGAGGCAGGTCATCCCCATTTCTGTCTGGGGCCCCGTTAATTAAATATGGGAGCCCAAAGCTAAGAGGATTTGCTTTTTCCTGTTCATCTGCACATCATGCTTTCAGGGATACGTTCTGTTTCTTGAACACTGACGAGTTGCAAACTGTTTCTCTGGGAGAAAAATAGGTCAGTCTTGAAAATTCGAGGGTGCTTGCAATTCAGTTCCAAGAGGCAACGGAGACCTGGTTGTTTTCTCTCCACATCTTGCCCGAAAAAAATGTTCATGTACTAGGTGTCTACTAAGTTCCAGATATTGAGCCACTATTAAGTACCAGGCCTTGTTTCAAGGATATTGATATAAATACGATGATGCTCCTGCACTGCTCAGAAGCCCATAGTCTGCTGGTAGATATAGATTAATTTTTGTTTTAATTATGCAATCAATTTAGTAAGGGCTGTGTAGTGAAACAAAGTTTATGGGAAGCCGTTGTGTTTTTTTTTTGCGGGGGGCGGAGGGGGTTTGCAGTTTTCGGCCGGGGCTGGGCTTGAACCCACCACCTCCAGCATATGGAGTCAGCGCCCTACTCTTTTGAGCCACCCAGGGAAGCCATTATTTTGAACCAGCCTCCTGCACTAGTTCTCACTAACTCCTGGCTCAGCAGGCCAGACCAGACCAGAATAGAGTCATTTGTGCTAAGCCACATAAACTTAAACAAAACAGATTTCAGTCAATTTGAGTAAGCATAGTAAGGTAGTCCCCCTCTGTTTTAACCTTGTAAGTATAAAGTAACTTTGAAACAAATCTACTTTGCATTCTCTGTTTCTGCTTTCCTCAGCCCTTTTCTGCCCAAAAAGCAATCTGGCTCTGCTCAACTCACTGGAACACTCATTATACACATTCTTAAAGAAGAAGGTGTTGACTGATTCTAGAGTAACAAATAAAAGCTAATTAAGATCTTTAAATATGTTAAAATTTTGTCTTTTGACAGTGGACACACAGAAAGTCATGCTGGAGGTGGAGCTGAGCCCCTCTATTCCTATTAAAATAGAGCCTAACAAAGTTCAAGATTCAGCTTCTGGATTCAAGTGTAGACTCTCCCATTTACTAGGTAAGGGACCCCACCAAGTCACTGATGGTGTTTGCTACCAAAAGGAATAAGTAAAATTCCTCTCAGAAGTCTAGAAGAAGGCTGGGCAAAGTGACTCATGCCTGTAATTCTAGCACTTTGAGAGGCCAAGGCAGGAGGATTGCTTGAGGCCAGGAGTTCAAGCCCAGCCTGAACAAGAGCAAGATCCCTGCATCTACAAAAAAAAATCAGGCAAACATGGTAGCATTCACTTGTAATCTGTGCTACTCAGAAGGCTGATGCAGGAAGATTGCTTGGAGCCAGGAGTTTGAGGTTTCAGTGAGCTATGGTGATGTCAGTACAATCTAGCCCAGGCAACAGAGTAAGACCACGTTGCAAAAATTAAAAATCTGGAAAAATATATACCAAGTTAATGAACATCGTCTCTGGGTATTGGGATTGCAGTATTTCTTACTTGTGTTTGCTTCTATTTTTCAAATTTTTATGTGGAACAAAATCTTTTGAAATCAGAAAAAGGCAACACTAAGTTTTTGAAATACAGCTTAATTCTTAGAAATGTGCTATGCAAGATACGATTTTTTGAGAGATATTCTCTCCTCGTCTTCTACTTTATGCATCTATCTATCTGTCCATCTATCCATTCATCCATGTATCTATCTGGCAATATTCCTTAAAAGTTAGCTTTTAGAATCACCTACTCCAAAATCACTTGGAAGGCTTACTAAAATGCAGAAACCAATCCCTACTCCCCGATTCAGACTGCCTGGAGTCAGACCCAGAAATCTGTATTTTAGCATACTTCCTGAATGATTCTTTTCTGCTGAACCTGAGCCACTGCTGCAGTGAATGAAGCTTTCTACTTACATTAATTTTCCAAGTAGCCAAAAAAAAAAAAATAATCCAGGCCCAGGGGCTCAGGGCTGTAATCCTAGCACTCTGGGAGCCCGGGGTAGGAGGATCCCTTGAGCTCAGGACTTTGAGACCAGACTGAGCAAGAGCAAGATTCTGTCTCTACTAAATATAGAAAAATTGTCTGGGCACTGTGCCAGGCACCTGTAGTTCCAGCTACTTAGGAGTGTGAGGCAGGAGGATCACCTGAACACAGGAGTCTGAGGTTGCTGTGAGCTATGATGATGCCCCTGGACTCTAACCTGGGCAACAGAATGAGACCCTGCTTTAAAAAAAAAATTCTGAGCAGCTAGGGCTTATCCACATATATAATTTTTTTTTTTTTTTTTTGCAGTTTTTGGCCAGGGCTGGGTTTGAACCCATCACCTCCAGTATATGGGGCCCGCGCCCTACTCCTTTAAGCCACAGGCACCACCCACACATAGATAGCTTTTTAAAATATTTTACACATCCCCCTAAAATAAATTTGCTGAACAGAGTTTAAGGTTTTCTTAGGAATCAGAGGTCATGTCCATGAGAGGTTGAGGCAGGAGGATCACTAGAACCCAGAAGTTTGAAATTGCTGTGAGGGAGGCTGACACCACAGTAATCTAGCCTGGGCAACAGAGAAAGACTCTGTCTCCAAAAAGAAAAAAATTCCTTGGGTGGTGCCTGTGGCTCAAGGAGTAGGGCGCTGGCCCCATATACTGGAGGTGGTAGGTTCAAACCCGACCCTAGCCAAAAAAAAAAAACTACAACAGCAACAAAAAAAATTCCAAAGGAAAATATGAACTAAATTGAGCTGCAATGAACAATCTTGTGCAAATATCTTTGTTGCAAAGTGATTTTTGGTCTTTTGGATATATACCTAGTAGAGGAATTGCAGGATCAAACAGCAGGTCCTACTTTTAGATCCCTGTGCGTTCTCCAAACTTCTTTCCAAAAGGAACGTATTAGCTTGCATTCCCACCAGCAGTACAGAAGTATTCCCTTTTCTCCACATCCACACCAACATCTGTAGTTCTGGGATTTTGTTATGTGAGCCACTCTTACTGGAGTTAGATGATATCTCAAAGTGGTTTTGATTTGCATTTCTCTGATGATTAAAGATGATGAGCATTTTTTCATGTGTCTGTAGACCATGCACCTGTCTTCCTCAGAGAAGCTTCTGTTCAAATCTCTTGCCCACAATGAAATGTTCTTTTCTTATTAATAAATTTGAGTTCTCTGTGGATTCTGGTTATCAGACCTTTGTCAGAAACATAACCTGCAAATATCCTCTCCCATTCTGAGGGCTGTCTACTTGCTTTACTTCCAAGTCATGGAAGATGCCCAAATGCCCATCGACCCATAAATGGATTAGTA
>CAUYTI010054615.1:0-11883 GCA_963575145.1 Galago senegalensis
CCATGGCATCACAGCTCACAGCAACCTCCAACTCCTGGGCTCAAGCGAGTCTCCTGCCTCTGCCTCCCAAGTTGCTGGGACCACAGGCGCCCGCCACAACGCCTGGCTATTTTTTTTCGGTTGCAGCCATCATTGTTTGGCAGGCCCGGATTCGAACCCGCCACCTTAGGTGTATATGGCTGGCGCCTTAGCCACTTGAGCCATAGGTGCCGAGCCAGCATAGAAAGAATTTCAAAAGTACTGTGTTCTTTTATTCTAACTTATTATTTTCTGAATTTAGATATCTGAAAATACTGAGTCACATACCTAGAAAAATAACAATCACTAGGAAAGTTGAATAAGTATTATAGCAGTGGTTCTCAACTTGTGGATCATGACCAACAGGGAACTATATTAAAGACTCGCAGCATTAGGAAGGTTGAGAACCAATCTATCATAGCATGAAATAGAGATGAGTACCCTCTTACACCATTATATAAATTCAACTGTACTTCTTAAGAGTAACGGTGATCATGAGTATATACTTATATGTGTTTTGAATTATAGTTGGTCTTATAAAAGAATTTAAAACAAAGAGTTATTAATTTGGAAAATGGCATAAAGTTTGCGGGGCTTTTTCTGTTTTTTTTTTGCCAGTGGACAGGGTTTTAAAAAAAAGGTGTCTTTTAAAAATAATATAATTTTTAAAATCTTATCTTTAATCTTTTTTTAATAATATAATTATTTTTTAATAATATAAGATAATCTCTATCTTATGTTATCAAGTACCATTAAATTCCTATAGTTGCAAAGGAGCTCCAGTAGCATTAAGAGGAAAAATAGCCAAGATAGACATGCTTCTTTAAGGAAAAGAAAATTCCAAACTTAAGTTTCTTCTGTTTTGTTTTGTCGGTTATTAAAAGTAGTGCTTTAAAAATTTCCCACTATGACTATGGATTTATCTGTTTCTCCTGTAGTTCTTTTAGTTTTGCTTTTTATATTTTGAGGTAGTGTTGTTTGGTACATACAAATACACAAAGACTGTTTTATCTTTACAGTGTCTTTTATTGTTTTAAAATATCTATTAATATGGCCATACAACATTTCTTTTGCATAGTGTTTATATGGGATATTTTTTATCCTTTTACATTCAACCTTTATCTTTTATTTAATGTGTATATCTCATAAGTATCATGTTGCTAGGTTTTATTGATACACTCAAAAATTTTTACTTTTATTTAGTTCCCGCACATTTTGTGTGCTGATAACATTAGATTTAAACTATTTTTTTTTTTGTTCCACATGTGGTATATTTCTTTCAGTCTTTCTTACCTTCTTTATGGTTGTTTTCTTTATTCTGTTACTCCAGCTCATTGCTTTTTGGTTACATATTCCTTTGCTATTCTATCAGTAGTTACCTAAGATTTTAATATATATCTCGACGTGTTAACGGCTGCTATGTACTCCGTTAGTACTTTTATCACCTTTTAGATAATGCAGGAATTTTAGAACCTTTGTTGCCATTTGCCTATTCCTATTTTTTGGGTGGGAAGAGTATTGTGTATTTTATCTCTATGTGTATTTTAAACCCTTAAGACATGTTTATACAGTTAACATTAGTTAGATATACCCAAATATCTATCCTTCTTGTGCCTTTCATTCTTTCAGATATTTTTGTGGTTTTAGTTTTGGATAGTTTTCCTTCTAATTGAAGAGCTCCTTTTATTATTTCCTTTGATGTCGATCTGCTGTGACACATTCTCTTTAGTATTTTTGTGAAAATATCTTTCTGTCTCGGCGCCTGTGGCTCAAGTGGCTAAGGCACCAGCCACATACACCTGAGCTGGTGGGTTCAAATCCAGCCTGGGCCTGCCAAACAACAATGATGGCTGCAACCAAAAAAAAAAAAAATAGCTAGGCGTTGTGGTGGGCGTCTGTAGTCCCAGCTACTTGGGAGGCAGAGGCAGGAGACTCGCTTGAGCCCAGGAGTTGGAGGTTGCTGTGAGCTGTGATGCCACAGCACTCTACCCAGGGTGATAGCTTGAGGCTCTGTCTCAAAAAAAAGAAAATATCTTTCTGACGTTATTTTTTATTTTTTAGTTTTTTTGAGACAGAGTCTCACTATGTTACCCTGGGTAGAGTGCTATGGTGTCATAGCTCACAGCAACCTCAAACTCTTGGGCTTAAGTAATTCTCTTGCCTCAGCCTTCCAAGTAGCTGGGACTACAGGTGCCTGCCACAACGCCTGGCTATTTTTTTGTTGGAGTTGTCATTATTGTTTAGCTGGCTCAGGCTGGGTTCAAACTCGCCAGCCTTGGTGTATGTGGTCGGCACTGTAACTACTATGCTACGGGCACCAAGCCCATTTGACATTATTTAGAGTAGAGTTTCTTTTACATATAGAAATCTGAGTGTTGGCAGTTATTTTTTTCCCAGCATTTTTAAGATACCATTCCATAATACATTTCTGTTGAGAAGTCAGTTGTCCTCTTGCTTCTTTGAAGGTAATTTCTTTGTTTTTGATTTTTAGCAGTTTTGCCATGGTGTTTCTATTTGTGGTTTTCTTATATTTATTCTGTATGCTTTTTGCAGGGATTCTTAAATCTCTAGGTATAGTTTTTTTTTTAAAAATTAGTTTTAGACAGTTTTTGGCCATTATCTTTTCAAATAGGTATTGTTTCAGATCCAACTTTGTCTAAGCTGCTTTTAAACTCATTTGTTGAGTACTTAATTTTGGTTATTTTACTTTCACTTTTGGAATTTCCGTTGGATTTTTTTTTTTCTTTTTCTTTTTGCAGTTTTTGCCTGGGGCTGGGTTTGAACCAGCCACCTCTGGCCTATGGGGCCAGTGCCTTACTCCTTTGAGCCATAGGCACCACCCTGGAGTTTTTTTTTTTTAATAGTTTTCGCTTCTCTCTTGGAGTACTTCAATTTGTCATTTAAGTTTTTGAACATAAGAACTCCAGTTTTTGAAAAGTCTGTGTCAAATCAATAATTTATAGACCTTTTGTGGATCTTTCTTAGTTTTTCTTCTCTTGTCCTTTTTGGTTTCTAGTCAGTTGTATTTTTTTGTTTTGTTTTGTTTCATTTTGGATGTTTGGATATTTTTGAGTGAATACTAGACATTCCTTATGAAAAACTGTGGAAAATAACTGTGGAATTTCTTTCTGCTCATGTTATCTTTCTTCAGAGAGGATTTACTTTTTGCTCCTACACAGGATTAGCAGATGATCTTACTGAAGATTGAATTGTTTAGAAGCCGGGCTTTAGTTTTGGGAGAACTGCTCTTTGTTTTTGGTTTACTCTTATTCCTAGACTGTAGCTTTTAGGGGATTCTAACTGAAAGGTGGAGAATTAAGTAGAATTCCTCCTCCTTGGTGACCTGTAACTCCAGTTTTTGTTTCTCATTCCTATTATATTGCTGAAAGCTCTGCAACTTTTTAGGCTCTCAGCTACCATTTTTGAAATAGTGCCTCTAGAGGAAATCCTAGAAAGGAAAAGCTGTACCAGACGTCTAGTTTCAACTCTGTACTTCCTTGCTTTTCCAGTTCTCTGAGGTCCTCAAATGGGTGCTTTAGACATTCGTCTGGCTTTTTCTCATGGCTACAAAATTGGTCTAAATAAATGGTCTAGTTTGCCATTGTCAAAAGCAGAAATTTTCTCCCTTCCTTTTTGGAGAAAGTAATTAGGTTTGATTTTGCATTGACAGTGAGGAGATGGTAATTTTGGAAAATATTTATGCTTTTTATACTTTCAAAGGGAGAATTATGATCATCCTCTTTTCAGACTGCTTTTTTTTTCTTTCTTTGGTGGGGGGAGACAGCGTCATACTCTGTTGTCCAGGCTAGAGTGCCATGGTGTCAGCCTAGTTCACAGCAATCTGAAGCCTCAAACTCCTGAGGTAAGGAAGTTAAACTGGTTCAACCTCCTGAGTAGCTGGGACTACAGGTACCTGTCGCAATGCAAAACTGTTTTTAGTAAATACGAAAATCATTTTTAAAAATCTATATAAATATAGTTACATTAAAGAAAGCTTGAAACCAATGAGACAACTTACCCTTCAACTTTCATATTATTACTGGCATTTTTGTCTTCCTAAAAGAATTTTTCCCCATTTACTTTTCTATTTATTTAACTTAAAAATGTATACAAATGGAGATCAGGTTTCTTTGTAAAATGAAAATACAGACACCTCAGAGCATACTGAGTTAAAGGGGAGGGTTTCCCTTCACTCTTGCTGCACCGCTCTCTGGTTGTCCTTCTATGTTAATTTTTTTCTGTGCATTTGAATATATGTATATATGTGTTCACTTTTGACCTTATCTCATCCTTTAACACTTAAGTATTTTTCTACAGCTTCCTTTTTTTTTCTTTTTCTTTTTTTTTTTGAGACAGAGCCTAAAGCTGTCCCCCTGGGTAGAGTGCTATGGCATCGCAGCTCACAGCAACCTCCAACTCCTGGGCTCAAGCGAGTCTCCTGCCTCAGCCTCCCAAGTAGCTGGGACCACAGGCGCCCGCCTCAACGCCTGGCTATTTTTTTGGTTGCAGCCGTCATTGTTGTTTGGCGGGCCCGGGCTGGATTTGAACCCGCCACCTTAGATGTATATGGCTGGCACCTTAGCCTCTTGAGCCATAGGCGCTGAGCCTCTCCAACTAATTCTTTAAAATGATTCATCCTGCTCCATCATTGGCCTTTCTAATTGGGGGAACATGTTCCTCCAAAATTTCCTTTTGAAGGAGTGTATTGAAGAAGAAATATTTGGAAAAAAGATAGCTTTTTTTGATATGCTTGGATTTTTTGCCATGCATCATACATAGACTTAGTTTTACCCTTACAAAGAAATATTCGGGTTGTTTAGATTTGACATTATACCACACAGAAATGCTGTGTTCCTATAGCTATCTTCTTTCAATATTTTATATCGTCGGTCCTGTTCTCATGGAGATAAAATTTTGGCTAACACCCATCCCCGCCACGGCCACCATACTTTAGATGGCACAGCAAATGTACACCAAATACCTCACCTTTAACTTTAGCATGCTACAGAGCTGGTGATACTCTCTTGGCATTTGCATGAGTATACACTTATCACATATCGAAAAATGCCACTTAAAATAGTAGCTTTAGCACAGAGATTTTGCTGATGTAAGATATAGTGAAAAGAAATGGAAACATTTGGATTGATTAATACCTTTTTAAAATCTGTGCTTTAAACCTTTCATATTTTCCTGTCATGGAAGGTGCATCATTTATATATACACTCAGTAAATTTACTAAATTTATAACTTCACAACATTTATCTTCAAAGTTATTGAAGATATCTATTCTCTTTGTTCTATTTGCAAGACTGCCCAAAGTGAGTAACTCTTTGTAGCAAAGAAATGACACTAATGAAGTACAGAACCTGTGGCCAAGTCAGTGGTATCAGTTGATTAATCCAAAGTGATTGAAGAGTTGTATTTTCCTTTTGAAGTACTGTGTGAAGGTGTTCTGGTAAGTTGAAGGCTACCATGTTGCCAGTATGTTTCTCCTTGAAAGAGGCAGTTGTTTATACTTTGAAACTTTATTGGGATCTAAGCATGCTACAACTTTGACAATGCATTCTTTCACAATTTCCATATTGCTGAATGGCTTTCCTCTTTTTGTGAGTACATAAGCTGTGTGTAGGTTGCTTCAGTGGCATGATTTCCAGGTTCCTGTTGCTGCTTGAAAAAATTGTCTTTTGCTTTTCACCTTTTATGTAGTACAACCTTTCATGTCTCTCCCTTTAATTTAAAATATTTGTGGTCCTTATGAGTATTATAATGCAGATGAACATTAATTTCTTTAATGTTGATATTGCAGTACAAAACAAACAAATTATCTTGTCTTTAGCAGAAATAAAATAATATTATAGTTCCCTCTCCTCGTTAAAATACCTATTTTCGTCCTTCATTGTGCTCTTGGTTTTCTTCTCATGATGAGCTGGTAAGTGGACAGCATTAATTAATACTAGGGAGCTGTGTAACTATTCACAAGTTCCACTAAAACAGAAACACAGTGCATCCATGTCAAAGGCTGATGACAGACTGGCAAACTCGACCCCTGTAAATGCTCACTAGCAGCCTCATGTGGTAGTGGGTCCAGTCAGCTGGGGGAGATTAGAACTAACTCCTA
This sequence comes from Galago senegalensis, assembly GCA_963575145.1. Classification (NCBI taxonomy): domain Eukaryota; kingdom Metazoa; phylum Chordata; class Mammalia; order Primates; family Galagidae; genus Galago; species Galago senegalensis. The sequence goes on from CAUYTI010054615.1 coordinate 6,137, forward strand.
AGTGTGGCAGCTCTCAGTTTACCTCTTCTGCCTTACTAATATTCTGATTGGGCTGGTCTATATGGGAGGATTATTTCTTTGAAACTTATGATTTTATTCTTTGGTATTTTAAAAGCATTCATTCAAAAAATAAAAAAAAATATAAAAGTTGATAAAAAATGGATTAACAACAATTAAAGGATTTGTTCTATAAAATTTGTACTTAGTTAAAAGGCCACACTTAAAGACCTAGAAGGTTAAGGCTACAGATTCCTCACCCGTGGGTTGTTCGTTTAAGTGACTTGACTGTGATCAAAGGGAGAGAAAGAGAGAAATTATCCTTTGGTAATTGATGCAGGCATAGTTAGAAAAGGCTTTTAATATGGGATAGATTCAAGTATATTTTAAATTGTGAATGGGAAGCTAGTGATGTCAGTGAAGTTGAAAGTAGAGGCTGGGGGATAAATGAGAGAGAACTCTCTGAAGAGATGAAAGAGAATGGAGGTCAAATGGAGTCATAGATCTTCAGCAATAGGAGGGAAATATTCTGAGCACAGAAGATGCCACTGAGATTTGTTTTTCCCTTGATATGTTTCAGCCCGCCTATGTGCGGTATTGGAGAAGACTAAGGATAGGTTGATAGAAGCTTGGAGATATTTGGTATGGGTGTGAGGAAGGACAAAAGGGTAAGGGGTATTAAAGATATCAGGGAAAAATAATTGATTAGCCAAAGGTTTTAGGTTCCATAGAGAGTGAGGTCAAGGGGCAGGGGGGGAAGGGTGCTGGTAGACTGTGGAAAGAGAGGAATGAAGGAAATGTTAGTCTTGCTGAGATTGAAAAGTGGGCATAGTAAGAATAAAAAGAGTTAAACTGTCTTATGTAAGAATAAAAGAGTGGGTTGGCGCCTGTGGCTCAGTGGGTAGGGCCCTGGCCCCATATACTAAGGATGGTGGGTTTGAACTCGGCCCCAGCCAAATTGCAACAAAAAATAGCTGGGCATTGTGGTGGGCGCCTGTAGTACCAGCTACTTGGGAGGCTGAGGCAAGAGAATCACCTAAGCCCAGGAGTTGGAGGTTACTGAGAGCTAGGAAAAAAAAAAAGCCCAGGACTTGGAGGTTGCTGTGAGCTAAAAAAAAAAGAATGAAAGAGTGGCATGTTGGTTTTATTTATTTATTTTATTTATTTATTTTACTTTGTCTCCCTTAGTAGAGTGCTGTGGCGTCACAGCTCATAGCAACCTCCAGCTCTTGGGCTTAGGCAATTCTCTTGCCTCAGCCTCCTGAGTAGCTGAGACTACAGGCACCCAACACAACACCCGGCTATTTTTTTGTTGCAGTTTGGCTGGGGCTGGGTTCGAACCCGCCACACAGTACTTACTGAGCCACAGGTGCCTTTGGGCATGTTGGTTTTAGAATGCTATGGCCATGCAACCAATTTGAGTTGACTTGGACCAACAGGTAGTGTAGTCTGGAATCATGATGGTATGGCCATGGAGCAGGTTGCTCAAGATGGGCAAAGATGAGGGCCATTGAAAATGAAATTGCTGAACTGTGAAGCCTACATTGCTTGATGAGTTACATTATGTCAATGGATGTTGATGTTAGCAGTAGAAGGATAGATGTTAGAATGGCTAGAAAGACCAACTTCTTTTGATGAATGGAGCAATATCCTTCAAGATACAAATGACAGAGGGTCTTGACCAGGTGTGTTGGCTCATGCCTGTAATCCTAGCACTCTGGGAGGCTAAAGTGGGAGGATGCCTTGAGTTCAGGAGTTTGAGACCAGCCAGAGCAAGACCCTCAGCTCTACCAAAAATAGAAAAAATTAGCCAGGTGGTGTGGCAGGCATCTGTATTCTCAGCTATGCAGGAGGCTTCAGCAGAAGGATTGCTTGAACCTGTTTGAGTCTGAGATTGCTGTGAGCTAGGCTGTTGTCATGGCACTCCAGTCTCGGCAACAACAGCAGCAAAAAGCATCAAGAGGACTTTATCATGAGTAAGTTGGTGAAACTCAAACACAAGAATATAGTCAGGTTTCAGGACAATACTGGTCCTTGCCCCTGGAAAGTTACCCAGAATGTAGTTTTTGTTCTTTCTTCTTAGTTTCTTGTCTTTGCTTCTTCCTTTATTTGTATTAATCTCACTTTCTGTGTCTCTGGTTCTTCTGATTTCCTTGTTTTCCTGGGAGATTATATGTGCCCCAAAGCTTCTAAGTCAGTGGTGCTCAACCTTCCTAATGTTGTGATGTATTTTCATTGTTAGAAAGGGGTCGCAACCCATAGGTTGAGAACCACTATTTAAGTTGACCTATTGTAATTTCAGCCACATGCGGAGACTAACTGCCTGTCTCTGAATCCTAATTCCAAATTACTAGGCAACAGAATCTGATGGATTCAGATTGAGTTAGGGTTTCACTCATGCTCTCAACAACTTTGGCTGAACTGGGGTTTTGTCTTCTAATGTCAAGTTGCATGGCTGTTAGGTTCCCTCCTTGCAGATGGGGAGGGCAGCTGTTAAAGAGAGTTATTATGCCAGCAACCACATCCATAGTGGATGTTGTCTTTACTACAGCAGTGTGGTATAGCTGAATGGAGTTAGTCTAAATGGAATAGAGATTTGAAAGAGATGAGGAAATCAGTAAGAATATATAGTAGTTTATACCACTTTCATGGGACTTGGGCAGTGGGAGAATTAAATGACTTTAAGAGAGAAGTGATCTCCCTAAGGAGAGCCAGCTTTTAGTTAAGACACGGGGTGTGAGATATTTAAGAAGGTTGAGGTTATAAGGGAAAGATATTTATAAAAAAATGAATTGCAGGGTTTATGTTGGAACTCTTTTGGGAAAGCAATTATTGGTAAGATGAACTCAGGAAAAGGGGCACTAAAGCAAAACCATTAGAGAGGAAAGGTAACTAAGAATTGTGAATGACGGCTTGGTGCCTGTAGCTCAACTGGCTAAAGCACTAGCCACATACACCTAAGGTGGCGGGTTCGAATCCAGCTGGACCCGCCAAACAACGACGGCTGCAACCAAAAAAATAGTCGGGCGTTGTGGCGGGCGCCTGTGGTCCCCCCAAAATAGCCAGGCATTGTGGCGGGCGCCTGTGGTCCCAGCTACTTGGGAGGCTGAGGCAGGAGACTCGCTTGAGCCCAGGAGTTGGAGGTTGCTGTGAGCTGTAATGCCACGGCACTCTACCTAGGGGGACAACTTGAGGCTCTGTCTCAAAAAAAAAAAAAAAAAAGAAGGCTGAGGCAAGAGAATCACTTAAGCCCAAGAGTTTAAGGCTGGTGACATAGTGAGACTCTATCTCCAAAGAAAAAAAAAAAAAAAGAAGAAGAAAGAAATTAAATAAATGAATAAATAATCAGGAATCAACGAATTTTCAACATTTATTATCCTTGTTTTAAAAATAACTTTATTGAGATATAATTTACAGACTATAAAATATATCTCTTTAAGGTGGATTTTTGTATAGTCACAGAGTTGTGCCATCATCACCATTACTTAGTTTTAGAATATTTTTATCACTCAAAAAAACCAAAACCAGAAAACCCTATACCTATTTGCCTATCCAAAGTTGTGAAGATTTGTACTTATGTTTTCTTCTAAGAGTTGTATTGTTTTACCTCTTATGTTTAGGACATTTAATTTTTTATGTGATGTGAAATAGGAGTTCATTTGCATTCTTTCCCTGCACCATTTGCTAAAAACTATTATTTCTATTGAATTGTCTTGACACCCTAGTTGAATTGACAGTAAATGTGAGGGTTTATTTCTGGGCTCTTAGTTCTATTTCATTTAGTAAAGCTATCTGTGCCTGGGATTTTCTTTGTGGGAAATTGTATAATGGCTAATTCTGTCTCTTTACTTTTCACAGGCCTATTTATATTTTCTATTTCCTTTTGAGTCAATTTTAGTAGTTGTGTCTGTCTATGAATCTGTCTATTTCATCTAGGTTATCTAATTTGTTGGCATACAGTTGTTCATAGCACTCCCTTACAATTCTTTTTATTTTTATAAAGTTGGTAGTGAGATCCCCTGTTTCATTTTTGATTTGAGGCTTCATTTTTTTCTTGGTTAGTCTAGCTAAAAGCTTAACTTTGTCAATCTTTTCAAAGAATAAACTTTTGGTCTTGTTGATTTTTCTCTATTATTTGTATATTATATTATCTATTTTATTAGTTTCTGTTCTAATCTTTGTTATTTAATTCATTTTGCTGGTAGTTTGGTCCTTTTCCTAGTTTCTTGTTGCTGTTTTTTTTTTTTTTTGAGACACAGCTCACAACAACCTCAAACTCTTGGGCTTAAGTGATTCTGTTGCCTCAGCCTCCCATGTAGCTGGGACTACAGGCACCCGCCACAATACCCCACTATTTTTTTGTTGCAGTTGTCATTGTTGTTTAGCAGGCCCATGCCAGATTCAAACTCATCAGCCTGAGGTATATGTGGCCAGCGCCCTACCCACTAAGCTATGGGTGCCACCCACCTTTTTGTAGTTTCTTAATATGGAACATTAGGTAAGTTGTAGATTTGAGCTCTTTCTTCTTTTATAATTTAGTGATTATATCTATATATTTCTATCTAAGCACTGCTTTAGCTGCAGCTCATAAATTTTGGTATGTTGTATTTTCATTGTCATTCATCTCAAGTTATTTACTAATTTCCTTCCTGATTTCTCCTTTAATCTATTTGTTGCTTAAGAATGTGTTGCTTGGCTCAGTGCCTGTGGCTCAAGTGGCTAAGGCACCAGCCACATACACCTAAGGTGGTAGGTTTGAATCCAGCCTGGGCCCGCCAAACAACAATGATGGCCAAAAAAATAGCCAGGCATTGTGGCGGGTGCCTGTGGTCCCAGTTACTTGGGAGGCGGAGGCAGGAGACTCACTTGAGCCCAGGGGTTGGAGATTGCTGTGAGCTGTGATGCAATAGCACTCGACCCAGGGGGACAGCTTGAGGCTCTGTCTCAAATAAAAAAAAGAATGTGTTGCTTAATTTCTGCATATTTGTACATTTCCCAAATTTTCTTCTGTTATTGGTTTCTACTTTCATTCCACTCTGGTCAGAGAACACTCTTCATTAGATTCATCTAATTTTCATAGATTGCACATGTACCACATGTACTGAGGCCCACTTCCTTATATTGATCACTTTAATATGTTGATCAGTTTGTTACAATCCCTTGGCTGGTCAACTTACAGAGGTTCTACTGTGTATGAAAATAATTAGTATAGCCACTTCTTTCCCTCTTTCTTTCTTTCTTTTTTGTGAGACAGAGTCTTACTTTGTCACTCTGAGTAGAGTGCCATGGCATCATCATAGCTCACAGCAACCTCAGTCTCTTGGGTTCAAGAGATCCTCTTGCCTCAGCCTTCCATGTAGCTGGGACTACAGGTGCCTGCCACAATGCCCAGCTAATTTTTTACTTTCTTGCTGGTGCTTTTTGAAGCACAGAAGTTTTAATTTTGATGAAGCTAAATTTGCCTAGTTTTCTTTGTTCAGTTGTGCTTATATTGTCTTATCTCTGAAATCATCTAATCCAAGGTCATGAAGATGTATGCCTATATTTTCTTTTCTTTTTTTTTTTTTTTTTTTGAGACAGAGCCTCAAGCTGTCCCCCTGGGTAGACTGCCGTGGCATTACAGCTCACAGCAACCTCCAACTCCTGGGCTCTAGCGAGTCTCCTGCCTCCGCCTCCCAAGTAGCTGGGACCACAGGCGCCCGCCACAACGCCCGGCTATTTTTTGGTTGCAGCCATCATTGTTGTTTGGC
>CAUYTI010054618.1:0-10415 GCA_963575145.1 Galago senegalensis
GGGTGCCTGTAGTCCCAGCTACTTGGGAGGCTGAGGCAGGAGACTCGCTTGAGCCCAGGAGTTGGAGGTTGCTGTGAGCTGTGAGGCCATGGCACTCTACCCAGGGGGATAGCTTGAGGTTCCGTCTCAAAAAAAAAAAAATCACCTTGGTACTTATTTATAATGCACATTCCTCAGTTACCACCTAGATCTGCTGAATCTCAATTGGAAGTGGGAATGTGGGCTGGGTAGAAATCTATATATTTTTTTTTTGAGACAGACTCTTGCTTTATCCCCCTTTAGAGTGCTTTGGTGTCACAGGTTGCAGCAACGTCCAACTCCTGGGCTTAGGTGATTCTCTTGCCTCAGCCTCCTAAGTAGCTAGGACGATAGGCACCCACCACAATGCCCAGCTATTTTTTGCTGCAGTTTGGCTGTGGCCAGGTTTGAACCCGCCACCCTCGTTACATGGGTCTGGCACTCTACCCACTGAGCTACAGGCTCCACCCTGAGACAGCGTCTTAAGCTGTTACCCTAGGTAGAGTACTATGGCATCATAGTTTACAGCAACCTCCAACTCTTGGGCTCAAGCAATTCTCTTGCCTCAGTTTTTCTATTTGAGTAGAGACAGGGTATTACTTTTGCTCAGGCTGGTCTCGAACTCATGACTCAACTATCTACCCACCTGGGCCTTCCAGAGCAATAGCATTACAGGTATGAGCCACTGTGCCCAGCAGAAATCTGCATTCTAATTAAGTTCCTCCTGTCATTCTTAGTAAAGGGAGTGGTTTTTATCCAGGTATGTACTTTTTGTTTATTTTAAAGCCTCCGGAATATCTGGGACTACAGGTGCATCATACCGTACCTGGCTATTATTTTATAAATAGACTGAAACCCAGAATAATTTGCCCAAGACTGTACAGTGGTTAAAGGAGCAATATTTACCTGAGGTCTGCCTGGCTCCAGAGACTATGTAAGCTCTGTGGCTGGAACAAAGGATTTAAAGGAATGTGGGAACGTTGCTTGGGGGACGTCTCAGAGCCTGGGCATCAGATAAGGAATAGGTTAGACAAAAAGCGGTAGAGGCTCGGCACCTATAGCTCAACCGGCTCAGGTGCCAGCCACGTACACCTAAGGTGGCGGGTTCGAATCCCCAGCCCGGACCCACCAAACAACAATGACGGCTGCAACCAAAAAATAGCCGGGCGTTGTGGTGTGCGCCTGTGGTCCCAGCTACTTGGGAGGCGGAGGCAAGAGACTCGCTTGAGCCCAGGAGTTGGAGGTTGCTGTGAGCTGTAATGCCATGGCACTCTACCCAGGGGGACAGCTTGAGGCTCTGTCTCAAAAAAAAAAAAAAATGCTAAACTTCCAAGTCACAGAATATTTTTCTGGGATGAAAAATAGTGTTCTGGTATTTATTATGCTTTGGGTATAGTATTATTCATCAAAGATTGATTCAATCTACAGACAGGTTACAGTTAAGCCATAGACAACATTATTACGTGGTACACGCCAAAATGCAACAGCCCTGACTGTGACCAATAATCTTTATGCCCATTTTTTCTTGCCTACAATTACTTTAGTAGTCATTTTACAACCTTTTAGCTGTCTAATACCATGTCCCCAAGTTGCCATATGTAATACCATGTCCCCAAGTTGTCATATGTGTAAGGAAAATGGGAAATTATAGCTACACATATCTTTATTTATAAAGTATTCATTATACAATTTTACAAAATATTTTCTATAAGTTGACCACTTCTCTGTAAAATTGTGTAATGAATATTTTGTAAATAAAGATACATTTAACTACAATTTCTCATCTTCCCTATATATGGAAACTTGTAGGACAGACACCCTGTGGAATCATAGCCAAAAGCTGAGGATGGCAGAACAAAAAGACACAAGGAATTTACATTCCCAATGGAATTTCTTTCTCTCTCTCTCTTTCTCTGTCTTTTCCTTCTTTCCTTCCTCCCTTTTTTTTTTTTTGGAGGCAGAGTCTCATTTTGTTGCCCTTGTTAGAGTGCTATGCCATCACAGCTCACAGCAACCTCAAACTCTTGGGCTTAAGCAATTCTCTTGCCTCAGCCTTCCAAGTAGCTGGGACTATAGGTGACCACCACAATGCCTGGCTATTTTTTTTTAGAGATGGTCTTGCTCTGGCTCAGGCTGGCCTCAGCTTAGGCAATCTACCCTCCTCCCAAGTGCTAGGATTACAGGTGTGAGTCACTACACCTTGGCCCTAGAAGAATTTCTAAGCTGAATATCAGTCCAGAACTTCTTCCCTCTGAACTTTTATTAATTTAGTAAAAATAAAAATCTAATCTGTTCAAACCCTCAAGTTCCTTTTCATTAGGTACCAAATGAAATTCTTTTTTTTTTTTTTTTTGTGACAGAATTTTACTTTGTCGTCCTGGGTAGAGTGCTGTGGAATCATAGCTCATAGCAACCTCAAACTCTGGGACTCAAGTGATTCTCTTGCCTCAACTTCCCAAGTAGCTGGGACTACAGGAGCCTGTCAGAGTGCTCGACTATTTTTAGAGATGTGGTATCACTCTTGCTCAGGTTGGTCTCAAACCTGTGAGCTCAGGTAAACCACCCATATCAGCCTCCCAGAGTGCTAGGATTACAGGCGTGAGCCACCATGCCTGGCTTCCAAATGAAATTCTTAACTGACACACCTGCATAAAGTAAACTTGGTTGGAACCTAAATAATCTTTGAAGAAAATTCCAGAGAACCACTGATTTAGATAACTGTCAGAAGCAACTTGGAATATGTGGTGAATCAACTCCTTGTGGAAGTAAAAATCACAGATGCTGAAACAAGTGAAATGGGAGAAAATTTTCACCTGGGACCTTTCCACTTTGAACTCTAGGAGTTAATTCTGATTGACTTAACTTCAACTGAACAAAAAAAAATTACCCACCACAATTATTTTTATTTCTATACGTAAGATTCTAAACCTTTCTAGAGTCTTAAATTACCAATTTCCAAGAGTTTGAGAATAAAAATACGATTACACCTTAGATGATGAAGCAAATCAATTTGTTACAGTTGAACTCAATAGGCAATTTGAACTTGTCACAAAAATAATCTTTTAGATATATAAACTCTATGACTACAATTTTGAGATTCTGAAGGCAAATTATCAGTTTGTGGGTAAAGTACTTCAGCTCATGAGTTCAAGACCAGCCTGAGCAAAAAAGCAAGATCCCGTATCACTAAAAATAGAAAAACTGAGGCAAGGGGATGGCTTGACCCCTGGAGTTGGGGTTGTTGTGAGCTATGATGCCATGGCACTCTACCCAGGGTGACAGCTTGAGACTGTCTCAAAAACTAAAAAAATAAAATAAACAAAGTTAATACTGCCTCCTTTGATATTCTGAGAAAAGGAGTTAAAGTACATACAAAATAACTAGTAGCCTAGCAATATATGATTAAGTCTTGAGCCTCAAATTCCTAAGCAAATTTTCAAAAAGTTCCTTTGTCATCTCTTGGTTGAAAAATTAAACAGATCTCAAAAATAAAAAGTAAAAAATAAAATAATAACAAAAAGAAAAATTAAACAGATCTCTAGCTTCTCCATTATGTGGGGTTCAAATAAAGTAAATTTCAGAAGTATATAAAATGCTTTTGAAGGATATATTAGTTATGAAAAATAAATATTTTTTCAGAGATTTGGAATAACTACCATCCTCCCTCAACCATCCACCCCCCCTCAAATAACAACATACAGTTTCAAAAAATTTCATTCCAAGGGAATTCTCTCCCACAATCTTTACTCACAGAGTAACATAAATATTTAGACATTTAAAAAAGTACTGAAGAAGAGAAACACATGTTTTGACAATAGAAGAGTAATTTTATATATTCATTTCTAACTTTCAAAAATCTGATTTTTTAAAAGAATTGCTTACCTTTCCCTTCAAATTTTGACCAGGAAATTTTAGGTATTTAAAATATGTAAGAGTCAAGAAAAATCACTGTAACTAATAGCATACCTGTGTTTTCCCTTGCTGTCCATAAACAATTTTTGTTGGGATGATTTTAGCTGCTGGCTGAACTGTGGAACCTATTGCTTTTGGCTGAGTTACAATCATTTTGGTGATGGGTCTTGTAGCAGTGATGATAGCTGGCTTTGCTCCTGTTGGCACCGTCTGAATAGTCTTTTCTCCCTAAATCAAAGCCAATGATTACATAAGAGATTTGTACGCATTTAAATGATAAAAACTGTCCTCACTGAAAAATCAGAGAAAGATTTTACCAGAATGACAGGAAAGGAACTGTAGATTATGTAACAAAGTATGATGTTTCTTGGTGATCAAAAATTCTAGACTTTGTTGAAATTATCTTAATAAAAGTGATCTGACTTTCTGTCCAAAGAAGGAATTATTTCCTGATGAGTGGATTTTTAAAAATTACTTCATGTAATAATACTTACTACACTGTCACATTCATGTAGTACACATATTAAAATAGGGTCAGAAAACTATGGAAGAATATATAGTAAACTGTACAAAAATTCCTATCCCTAAGAGTTGGGATTACAGGTCTCACCCTCTACATTCACTTTTATTTTCTAGTTTACCTTAAATGAATATTTACATAATAAAAAAGATTACTATGTAATATATGAGTACTTAAATGTACACACACAAAATAAATTTTCTTAGTTTTAAATTTTATAAAGGATATATAGCAGAATGTCTATGTGAAAAGCTATAGGCAGGAGATTAAATCAGCACAGATGTTAACATTCTTTCTAAGGTTATATAGAAAAAAAGGAAGAAAAAACTTGGGGTGTTTCCCATTTTTACTATTAGTATATTACCAATATCACTTTAGTCTATCAACTATATAGCTTAAGCACATTAACTTTTCACCATTTTCTGTGCTTTCACCTGCTTTATTTATCAGTACCATTTTCTGGTCATTCATGGACTCAACATCTTTTCATTCTGGCTGAAAAAAATTAAATTCCAATATAGTGATTTTACTAAAAAACTAAAATCCATAAAATTAAAAAGGAAACGAAAGGATCTGAGATTTTTACCTTACCAGTTTTTCTTAATTTTTAGTTATCATCATCTAAATGTGTGGCCATTTAAACTTAGCCAGTAAAAACAAAATACCCAGGTGAGCTGTCTAAAAAGCAATCACTGTCAATTTACAGCTAAATATGATTATAAAAATCATAAATTTAACTATCACTGTAGCTATCTAAGGGAAATTTGAAAATGTGTCTGCCAATTATATCATTGTTTACTTCAACATACACATACCCTTCATAGCAACATCTCTGGAAAAAACTCAAGTTCATATGCCATTAGTCTGCAAATAAGCAAACATCTATTAAATACCTCAATGGGCCCTACCCAAGTATGATGACTCATTCAAAGCCAAACAAAACCAGCTAGCAAGCTGTTTTTTGAAAAGCTCTTTTGATGTGGGCTGTAGGCACGCACAGGTGAGCAAGTCATAAATACAGGTGTACATGCCTATGTAGTAGAGAAGATGATCTTTTATGTTGATCTGCTTGTTTTACTAGCATTGCCTATGTCATCAGATATATCTATGAACTATGATTCACATATAACTGTTAGATCTTTGTGTCCATAAGGGCCTACATTACTAAGCATCCCCTCTTATATGTGTATCAAGTTATAAAGTTATATGAAATTGCAAACCTTATTATTAAGAGTTCTGAAAATCTTAATTCTAATCTTGGCTTTACTTCAGCTTACCATGAAAATTCAGGCTAGGAATCTGTTTTCCCAAATGTTGAAAAAATCGAATGCTAGACTCCTACCAACATTACGATGACTGTGATGCCTAAGAAGCTATTGTGATATCTACTTAAATGAAGTACAGCATTCCATTTTCAAGTGATGTGAGGCAAACCTAAACAGTTAAGTATCAAGAATAACCATTGTAAAAAGAAAACCAATAAAGACCTCCTACATACCAGGTACAGCCCCCAGTTACTGAACAACCTCACTAATAAAGATCATAATCCTACAATGTACAATGTACAAATGAGAAAATTAAGAATGAAAGATGTTGAGTAAGTCATTCAAGGTCAAACAATGACAATACTGAGAGATGAAGCCCAGGTTTGTCACTGCCTTGGAAACTATTGATCAATCTGTTATTTATTTGATTTGGTTTTTACTAGCTCAAAAAGATAAAAAATGAAATAAAAAATCATGAAAGTAACAAATTTCCATCAATTATTTAATCTTTGACCCAAATATTTCCCTTTGCCCAGCCTAAGCCAAATTCTAGGCCAGTTATCTACTAGGCATAACCAAGAAGAAAACTGCTCCAACAGAAGTCCTCCTGCAAGTTTAGCAAGTGGAATTCTCTATCTGGACCAAGCCAAGCATCTAAATCATGGTCATAAGCAACTTAGCTATAAGCAAGTATGAGCAACATGTTTTAGAAATTACTATGAAAAACAGCATGAGTTGGTGGTATTTTAACAGTTATTATACCACAGTAGTGATAAATCAAGCATTCAGGCCATTGTGGGATTCTCAAATCCTTATGGAATTATTTGTGTAGTGGGTCTTTAAAATCCTCAGTGTATTGCTGAGTCTGTAATTCAAGCTCTTACTTACTCCAGCGTTTAGCAATGTTGTGACAACATTTTTGCCCGGGAGGCCTTGAATGGTCGTTCCTTTTCCTGTAGTCTTTTGCACAACAATCACATTGGGCTTGGAAGTCATTGGGATTGTAGTAATTTTGGTAGTCGTTCCTTAGAGAAGGGGGAAGAAAAGGAGGCCTGAGTTAAGGACTAGCGATATTTGGTTATTTCTATTAATGCTGTACACAATTAATACATATAGTCAATGTCCTACCTAGATGACATGAAAGCTGTCATAAAGAAGAAAATGAAGGTTTGAATAAGTAAGTTATAAGTCATCCCAGCATGAAAGAATATTAAGAATTGAATCCTTGAAGCAGTCATCTTTTTAGAATCTAAGGATTTAGATATAAAACTCAGAATCTAAACATCACTAACAGTTTCTCCATCAATGTTCCTTTTCTAACTAATTTTTCTAGCTACATGAAAAGATTAAAATCTCTATTCCACAATATGTATTTGCCCCAAACTCAGTTTTATATCTATATGACTAGAGTGGTAAGAAAACTCTTTAAAAAAGAACATAAGAAGCATTTATCGGCTCGGCCCCCGCCACATACACTGAGGCTGGTGGGTTCAAACCCAGCCTGGGCCTGCTGAGCAACAATGACAACTGCAACAACAACAACAACAACAAATAGTGAGACTCTACCTCAAAAAAATAAAAACAAAAAAAAAAAAAGAAAGAAAAAGAAAAAAGAAGCATTTATCAAAATTCATACCACAATAGACCCCACAGATAACTTATGAAATAAACCATGTATTTCTGTATGACTAAAACAGAGTACACAGACCAAGTCACAGATTCACTGTGTGCTTTTGTAATCTGCAGCATATACTCTCCAGAGTATAAGGGTAAAACTTATATATATATATATATAGACACACATATACATAAATTTATAAGTTCAAACATTAGAATCTAATAGTTCTGTATCTACTGATCCAGACATATGTTACATTGCTCTCTTCCCTACATCCTTCCATAATCTGTCTCTTCTACCTATCATATCTACCACCTGTCAGATTTATGCTTCCTATTCTAACTATTCAGGTTGGAAATTCTGGTGCAAATCTTTGTTTCATTCCTGTATTAATTCCCTGTGGTCCTAAGCAAAGTGAAAGCCCCTTAAACTCCATATTGTACCTTTGTTATATCAATGATTTCTCAGTGCTTAGCACAGTGGATGGCAATTACTCAATAACAGTTCAAATTCTTCAAAGATTTCTATGAATGAATTCAATTTGTCACCAACACACCCTCTTGCAAAATGTTCTAAGTGTCCCAGCTCAAAAGCCTTAGCTCATTCCCTACACTGTATTCTTATTTCAAATTTCTTTATCATGCAAACAGTTTTGGTGCTCCCTGTCATACCAAAATATCCTTAAAAAAAATAACTTTCTCATGCCAAGAACCTGTAATATGTCAAACTGGTTTAAAACCTTCCTAATTTCTGTATCTCTAGTTCCGGCTTCCCCTCTTATCTTTCAAAATCCTACATAATCTGGCTCTTTTTTTTTATTTTTATATTTTGAGACAAAGTCTCACTATGTTGCCCTCCATAGAGTGCCATGGTGTCACAGCTCACAGCAACCTCAAATTCTTTTGGGCTTCAGCGATTCTCCTGCCTCAGCCTCCCAAGTAGCTGGGACTACAGGCACCTGCCACAATGCTTGGCTATTGTTTGGCTGTTGTTGTCGTTGCTGTTTGGCAGGCTCGGGCTAGGCTCAAACCCGCCACCGCTAGTGTATGTGGCTGGTGCCCTAGCTGCTTGAGCTATAGGCACTGAGCCATAATTTGGTTCTTAATCTACCAATTCAATCTAATTGGTTTCTAACACCATAAACTGTAGTCTAACAAATAACTTCTTCATTATGGCTTCCCGTAGTCTACCACATAAAGATCAAACTCCTTCTGCCAGACTTTAATTTTTAGGATTATCCAACATACACCTATCCCTCAGTATGCTGGTTTCCACATTGGTCCTTGAGTATACCAGTCCCAATACTACATATGCTCGGATAATTTCCTGAGCCTACAAAAATAGGCATGACATTTTCTTCTTTTATAGGCTTATATATCATTTATCAAATGATGAAGCACACAATAGGTATTCAGTACAAACATAACTAATACATTCTCAAAAAGAAAAAATAGCAAAATTTTATTATTTTCCACTGGATAATCTTAACAATCCTTTCTATAGTTTTAGAAATAAAACTGCATTAAGAATAAAAATATTCTGTTATATGTTAATTTTGGCAATATTGTTATAAAAATATTTTTATAATATACTACTGGCCATTAACCAATGTCTCATTAGTCTAAGCTAACATATTCAGAAGTTACATTAAAAAGTACTTTTAGCTATGAACTAGTTTAACAACTGCTTTTTCTTTTATCTATACTCTCTGAATAGCGAGCTGTTAGAACCACAAAAACCAAACTGCCCATTATTCACTTACCAAATATAACAATTAACTCCAATCCCTCATATGTGATTAACTGTGTAGAATCTTTTGACACTGCAGCCTCAGCAAATATTTGCTTAATGAAAAGTGTTTTTGAAAAGTAAGCATTAAAAACTACCTCCAGAAAATGTAAACCATGACTTTAACTCTACACCAAAGTTAGACCACTTAACAAAAAGACCACTTTTTAACAAAACTGGCTTAATAAGTGACTTATATTTATATCAACTAAAATGTCTAATCCTTTCCACTACAGAAGTTTGCAAATTTATGTGATAGTTGCAAATCAAGTCCACAAGTTTAAGAAAATGCTAGAAAATAAAAGAAGAGAGAATACCACAAAGAAAAGCAAGTCTAATTTATTTTATTAAAATAGAATATAATTTCATCTTAGCAGCCATAGCATAGTGGTTATGGCACCAGCCACATACACCGAGGCTAGCAGGTTCAACCCAGCTTGGGTCAGCTAAACAACAACTGCAAGCAAAAAATAAGAAATAATAAATGCAGGCGCCTGTAGTTCCAGCTACTTGGGAGACTGAGGGAAGAGAATCACTTAAGCCCAAGAGTTTGAGGTTGCTGTGAGCTGACGCCATGGCCCTCTACTGAGGGAGACATAGTGAGACTCTATCTCAAAAAAAAAAAAAAAAAATTAAAAATAAAAAAAATTATAATTTCTAATTAGAATTATCAATGATAAATGACTGAAATTCCAGTAAGCATGTATCTATATCTTATTATACTATATATATATTATATGTACATTATACTGAAAAAAGAAGTAATACTTTAAAAAAGTCATCTTTTATGCTTTCATAGTAGTTGGTCTATAATTCTCATGTTATAACAGAATTATACAAGTTCATTTTGTTTAACATTCAGAGAATAAAACTCATATACAGGCTCGATAGCTCAACCGGCTAAGGCGCCAGCCATGTACACCTAAGGTGGCGGGTTCGAATCCCCAGCCCGGACCTGCCAAACAACAATGACGGCTGCAACCAAAAAATAGCCGGGCGTTGTGGCGGGCGCCTATGGTCCCAGCTACTTAGGAGGCGGAGGCAGGAGACTCGCTTGAGCCCAGGAGTTGGAGGTTGCTGTGAGCTGTAATGCCACGGTACTCTACCCAGGGGGACAGCTTGAGGCTCTGTCTCAAAAAAAAAAAAAAAGAAGAAGAAAATTGGTATAGAAGGGACATTTCTTAAACTGATAGAGGCCATCTACAGCAAACCCACAGCCAACATTGTATTGAATGGAGTTAAATTGAAATCATTTCCACTCAGATCAGGAACTAGGCAAGGGTGCCCATTGTCT
>CAUYTI010054619.1:0-19827 GCA_963575145.1 Galago senegalensis
GGCGCCTGTAGTCCCAGCTACCTGGGAGGTGGAGGCAAGAGACTCACTTGAGCCCAGGAGTTGGAGGTTGCTGTGAGCTGTAATGCCATGGCACTCTACCCAGGGGGACAGCTTGAGGCTCTGTCTCAAAAAAAAAAAAAAAAAAAAAGTCCCTTACAAAAGGAACTTCCAAAGGGTAGATTTCAGAAAACAGGAAAATGGTCCCAGAAGGAACATCTGAGATACAGGTGGAAAGTTGAACACACAAATAACAAAAAGAGATTAAACACGTGGCTAAATATTTTTTAAATATAGCTACAGGTAGTTTATGTTTAAAATAACAACATTGCATTTTTTCCCCACAAGTAAATGTTACTTTCATGATTATATTGCAGACAAATCTCAATTTGGGTACCGTTGTTTACATTACTGTCTCACAAAGTATCCTTCAGAAACGATCAAAGACTCCACTGCTTTTATTTTAATGGTCAAATCAAGTGTTTCTTATTTTTCAACTAGGTAAGAAGAGTATCTGTTCCTTTTTTGGTTATTAAGGTAAGGAGCATTTATTAGCAAGATAAAATAATGCAAATCAGAGGTTATTTGCATTGAACAGAAATGCTTTACGAAATTTCTATTTAAGTGTGGAATTGTGTTAAATATTTCTAATCAGTGCATTCATATTGTGATTGCTTAAACTTTAAGTTCAGGGAACTAGTATGGGTGGTAAAATAAGCCATGCAGAGATTTCAGATTATATTTAGTACCCAGTGTTTGGAAGCTGGAAAGGCCTTCAATCCATGTAGAAAAATGGGGAATCAGGCAAGTAGGACAGAGCAGCTGTGATCTGAGATAAGAAAGGCCATTCAAGAGTTCTGACCAGACCTCTGGCCAGCAGAGGACACAGTCCTTCATGTTAGAGCTGACCTGTGCTGCTTCTCTCAACTTCTATGAAGTCCTCTTTCCTCTCAATGTGCATTTTTGTTACTGCCAGCAAACGCCATGTGGCTGTTATTATTCCAGCTAGAACATGTTCTTCCTCTAGCAAGTTTTGTGATCAGTTAACAATCATGTCTGAACAAAAGCATTTGGGGAAACTTAAAGCTAGGACTAGTTTATGTAAGAATGTTGTTGTTTTTAAACAAGTGGATGGCCTTTTAGATTTATAGATTGGTCCCCAAATTTTGTGCTCTGTGATTGCTCCTTCTTGACAGGTTAACAGTGTAAAGAGGAGACACAATGGCCACAGTCTAGGGAGTAGAGCTGTGGGGTGTAGAGAGGCTGGGAGGTGTGTGTGTGGGGGTGGTGGGCTTGCTGGGTGATTTTGGAGGAAAATGTCCGGGTGTAGGTGAGAAGGGAACAACTGCCACACTTTTACTTTTGGAAGAAATTCTAAAATCTTTATGTGAGGACTTTGTTTTGTTACACAGGACCTTCCCTGGGGAAAGCATCAAAAAGTAGAATGCCTTAGATCTCCACATTTATTTTTTTCCAGGAGGATGCTAACTTGGTCAGGGCGGACAGCCAGAGGTATGGAGGAGAGCAGGTGCACATCTTCTTCCTCTTGTGGCTAGAACTCGCCCTGAGCCTGGCCTGGCACTGGTGTGAGTGGGTGATCAGTTTGTGCTGGTGTGGGCAACCCTCAGTGACCCAAGTGCTGCCATTTCCAAAGTGCTCACATGGCTCTGTGTCCTATGCCCTAAAACAGCTGCTGTAGTTTGTGATCGATGCATAGTGATGTGTCTGCACAGGTGCAGAGCCCATGCCCTCACCTTGTACCACCTGCCTGTGGGCTTTTCTGTGGGCACGTGTCCCCTGGCTATCTCCTGGGGGACAATGCCGTGATATGGGTGAGGGTCCAACGGAGGTGTTTTACTGCCTTGGGGGATTTTTATTCCTGCCCATGATAATAATATCTTCTCTCATGAATTCTTTAGGTTTTCTGTTTTTACTTTTACTTTTCAATATCAATTTGACATGGTGGTGGTAACAATGATAAGAAACAATTAAACAGCCATCATTGTGTAATAGGCACTGTTCTAAGTTCTCTATTAACACAAGTAGACCTATTATTATCCCCTTTTATAAATATACATGTACTCAAACCTTTTCTTTTTATTAAATTCAATTTTAATTCTAATTTTACCCAGTTTTACACCTAAAGCTTTAGTTCCTTTCTGATTTATCATTCTGAAACTTTTAATTGCTGAAAATTCTTTTCATGTTAAACTTTATTGCTCAATATTTTCAATTCTTTCTAATATTTTTGTATTTTACTTGTTTAATTACATTTAGTGCTTTTTAAATACAGCCTAGGGTTAATGTTTTTGTATACTTTTAATCTATCTTTTGAAACTTTGTCTATCTACCCAGAGGATAGAAAAAAAGTTAAACAATAGCGTGAAGATATATTCAGACAAATCCAGAAAAAGTCAATGTTATGAGAGGGAAAAAGATGGGGTGAGATGGTCCCAGATAAAAATAGACCGAAGATAATTAACTACAAGTAATATTTGAACCTTGACCAGAAGTTGGTTCTAAAACAAAACACAGTAAGCAAAGACATTCTTAGGACAATTGTTAAAATTTGAAGGTGGACTATAATAGTTGTTCACTTTCTCAGGTGTGTTGATGGGCTGTGGGTTATGGAGGAGAACATTTTTAGCCTTAGGGCACACGTGGGGGGTCTGGAGCAAGTGAAGATGGCAAAGTGTCAATAATTACGGAATCTAAATGAAAGGTATATAGGCATTGACTTTACTATTCATTCAGCTGTTCTGTGGGCTTGAATATTTTCATGATAAAAGTTAGAAAATAAACAAAATCAAACAAATAGCAGAAAAAATTCTACCTTTAGTGTCTGCTTTTTAATTTTTGATCATAACTTTAGCATTATTATTTATGTGTAGTATTATCTGTTTTTTTGTATTTTTTAACATAACATTTTTAGTTTTTATTTCATTTTATGTTTTCATCATTTACTGCTTTATAAAATTTATTTACTGTTTTTGTTTTTGAGACAGAGCCTCAAGCTGTCCCCCTGGGGAGAGTGCCGTGGTATCACAGCTCACAGCAACTTCCAACTCCTGGGCTCAAGAGAGTCTTCTGCCTCCACCTCCCAAGTAGCTGGGACCACAGGTGCCCACCACAATGCCTGGCTATTTTTTTTTTGGTTGCAGCCATCATTGTTGTTTGGCGGGCCTGGGTTGAATTTGAACCCACTACCTTAGGTGTATGTGGCTGGCGCCTTAGCCACTTGAGCCACAGGTGCCAAGCCTATTTACTGTTTTATAAAATTAAGTAATGACTTTCGTCCTGGATGTTGGCTAGAGGAAAGGAACAGCAGTCATAAATTGATAATCAGAGCAAAGTTGAAAATGATATGCTTTTTCTGGTCATCTGACTAGTTTCCTCATCAGATCACCCACTTCTTCACTGTGGGGTCTCAAAAAATAAATCATATGTAACAAGGGAAACCACAGATTAACATTCATCTCAGAAATTGCTTGATAGTCTAAATGGAGAGATTTGCCCTTCCCTATCTTGTCACTGAAATGTTCCTGAAAATAACAACAATAACAGAAATGCCAAGGACAATGGCAGGAGATCTGCCAGGGGACTGGCTAAGGGCCCGGAAGGGAAGTGGCTCTGAGGCAGAGAGACACAGAAGGTCCCCTCCTGCCACCCCTGCTATATGGAGTGGCCTGGGGCTGAGCGCCTACCCATGAGACTGTGTGTGGTTTGTCAACGGGAACATGAAGAACAGAATGCAATTTCCTAAAGTGTGAGAAGAGTTCACGGAAGTTACTTTTATATTAAAATACATATGGGTATATTTTGGAATTATACGCAAGATGGAGGCACTAAAGGAATTTTATACTTAATGCAGGCTGTTTTGAGATGTGTCCTGAGACCCCTAGAGACATAGTGGAAGGATTTTGAAGCTCTGCACTATGACTTGGTATGGGTGAGTTTGTCTGAAGAAGGTTTTCTATGGGTAAGTCTTTGTGGGCCAACATTAAATAATATATATATATATATATATGCATATATATGTATTGTATATATACACACACATATATATTATATATATATATACATATATATGCACATACACACACATAGTATGGATAACTCTTTGTTCTTTTCTTTGAATGGTAACCATTTATTATGGATTGAATTCTGTCCTTTGTCCTCTCACCCATTCATATGTTAAAGTCTAAACCCCAGTACTTCATAATGTGGCTATATTTAGAGATGGGGCCTTTAAAAAAGTAATGAAGGTAAAATGAGGTCATATAGGTGAGCTATACCCAGTATGACAGATGTCATAAGAAGAGGAGGTGGGACACAGACATGCACACATGGGGAGAAGATAGCTTTCAGCTGTCTAAAAGCTGAGGAGGGAAGTCTCAGGAGAAACCAGCCATCCTGACACCTTCATCTTGGAGGTCCAGCCTCTAGAATTATGACAGAATACATTTTTGGCTGGGTGTAGTGGGTCACCCCTGTAATCCCAGCACTTCAGAAGGTGGAGGTGGGTGGATTGCTTGAGCTCAGGACTTTGAGACCTTGTCTCTACTAAAAGTAGAAAAATTAGCTGGCCATTGTGGTGGGCACCTAAAGTCCCAGCTACTCAGAAGGCTAAGGCAAGAGGATTACTTGAACCCGGGAGTTTGAAGTTGCTGTGAGCTGTGACACTATGGCACTCAGCCAAGGGTGACATAGTGAGACTCTGTCTCAAAAAGATAAAAGAAAACAAAATACATTTCTGTTGTTCAAGCCACCCAATCTGTGATACTTTGTTATGGCACCCTCACAAACTAATACACCACTAGAAAGCTCCTTATCAATTGTGTTATTCTGCTGATGTTTTTCACATATTTCAATCAGAGTTTTCTCTGTTCTCACTCATAAGACACCATCTTAACTCTGGATTTTCTGATCAGAAACTGAAAGAATAGGGTTGAACAGCAGGTGCTGGAACCTCAGATGTCTCAGGGACCAGGCCCGTGGACGTGTGAATTGAGATGGAAGGTGATGAGTTGTGGTGGTTATTGAGACAATGGAAGGATGGATTCCCATAGAAAGGCACTCAGACTGTGATGCTGTGAAGACCTGGGCCTGCCAGAATGACCAGGTCCTTGCCTGGACTGTCTGGCAGTTATAGTCCCTGCTGCAGCTCAACCTGGGCCTCATCCCCATCCTCATCCCCTTGATTTATGACAAGAAATCCACAAACTCACATGCCCCCTGGGCCTTGTCTGCAGACTCCATAATACCACTTGTATGTTTAGCTCCGAATAGATTGCAAACTCATTTGGTAAATCTCAAATTTGTTTGAGACCATTATTTATTTATCATTTAGTTTCTTTATGATGATGATATATCAGGTTTATCCAGATTTTGAGAACACACATTTACTTTTTGAATGATAAAAGTAAAGAGTTAAAGTATGTTTATGATAAATACTACTACTACTACTACTACATTTCTTTTCCTCCTGTCAATCTTCCACTTGGAATTCCAGTTCTAATTCCACTCCTTATGTGAGCCCCTTGGATCTGCACCCCTGCCACTGTCCTGGGTCCCTCAAGCCACCTCTATTACCACCAGCTAACAGGACTGAAAGGAAAGACAGACCCCCACTGCAGATCTTTGAAGCATATGATATTACAATTCCCTGAGTTGTTAACAGCAGCTGTTGCAACTGAAAATAATTCAGCAAACAGGATCGTTTTCTGTGTTTTATGAGCTCAGGACCAGTCCAGAAGTATTGGAATTTGAGTTGCCGTTAGCCCTCTGCTCAGCCAATCTCCACATGGCACAGGCTGGTAATTTGATCAACAGGTCCCTTGAAGTGCGTTTGCACTGAACACAGAAAGCTCTTTTTATCCTCCCCTTTGCCAAATGCTGAATGGACTTTTATGTGTGTCGTTTTTCCCCTTACAAAATCACGATCTGATTCAACAAAAATATTACACACCTTCTTCCTGAGGGTTTTGTATCCTTTTCTTGGATTCACAGCCACACATTTTAGGCAGCAAATTTCCTTGTCCCCTCAGCAGCTGCCTGGCTCTCCACAGAGCATAAGACTGACAGAAACTGCCTTGAATTTTTCTGAGCCTAAGGAGACAGGGCAGTGACAGAGCTTCCAGGGTCCTTTTCTTTCAAGCCTCAGGAATCTGCTTCTTCTCAGCATTCTTATCACTGGTGGTGTTTGAAAAGGTACATTAAGGCAGAATCTGACAGGGCCACCCTCCTGAATTTAGAGAGCAGGGGCTCCACCTCCTCTGACTGGGACACCTCCCGGTGGCTGGGACTGGGCTGTGTCTGATGTGGAGACAGTTGGAGTCGCTTCCGTGCTGGCGGCCGGTGCTGAGCTCATTCTTTCTGCTGATGTGCAGATTGTAGAGGGTAGGCCTGAATGCCTGATGCCATCAGCACACCACCCCACAGCAGGCGGCCTACTTGCCAGCTACTTTGCATGCCGTCCAGACTCCCTGGCAGCAAGGCTTGGCTGTTCACGGAGCCTGCAGTGCAGCTTGGTCATGTCTATCTTTTTAATAATACCGTAACCATAGTGGAAATACCTAAGATAATAGTGGCTGCAGTGATGAAATCTGTGTTTCACTAAAGACAGTTTGTGGAGCAATTTCGGAACCTTTACACTGGTGACACCAGGAGTCTCATCTGTCTTATCAGCTTACGAATTGAACTGCTATTAAAGAAAGATTAAATGTCTGTTTCCAGAGTCCCTGAAGTTCTTGTAACATTTTAAATTAAAATCTAATACTCTGTTGCCCAATGGCATCTAAACTTATTGCATCCAAGTCTTGGGACATCTGAAGTCATTGTGGTTTAGATTATACCTGTGACTGACAAAAATTGCCTCAAGTGTATATAGCATTGTATGTTTTGGTATCTTGTAGTACATCTGGGAGGCCATCTGCAGAAAATCCTAACTGCTGTAACTCATTCCTCATTTTCAGAACAGAGAAGGAGGCACAAAACACACACACATACAAACATAAGCAAATATTTGATTATAGCACTAATTTTAGGATCATGTCCATGGAAGTGTGTGAGAGCCATTAATTGGTTTCTGATTCTGAGAACAGATAAGACTTGGGCTTTGCACCCAGATCCACAGAATAATGTTCCTGGAAGCTGCATGTAGGGTTGACCAGCACCTGAGAAGGGAGCTGCCCTGGCCTTGAGCAAAATGAGGATAGATTGGAGATTCCTCCAAAGACTTAACGGAATTTTAGGATTAAATATTTAAAAGGTTAAAAAGGAGAACTGGTCTTTTGGTGGGAGATGACCAAATACTATTGAAATATTTCCACCTCTGGAAAATCATTCAATTCCCAAATATATATTGAATGTCTACTATGGTCAAAATCTGGATCCAGATTTTTGAATGTGAAGTCTGCAGAAAGAGCTCATGTACATCACACAGCAAGGTAAGAACCCTGTGCAGAGCAGACTGCACAGCCCCGTCAGCACCCCACCTGTGTGCTGCTCACTGGGGGATGAAATGCCTCCAATCCAGGCTCTACCCTGAGACATTAGGTAATTCAATGACAAGAATCATTTTAGCTGCAGTTTAAAGGACGTTTATAGCTTTAAAACAGGAAATGGAAAACAATAAGTAAGAAGCTGTAAAGTAAGTTGAGCACACTGCTTTCGTTACTTTTGTACTGAATGGTACACAGAGTTTACTTTAGGAAATGACAAGGCTTATTTCGAGGGCCAGCAACTTCTGCAGTCTTTTCTCTTTTTTATGAAATGGATATGGCTCAGTTTTTTATTTCTTTGTAAATTTCCAGTTGGGAAGTTTTCATATGTGTCTAAAAGTATTTTTTTTAAACTTCTTTTTTAAAATTTTTATATGCTATGTTATAGCAAGATGAATCTTTGCTATGATTTGGTATCTGAGTATTACTGTTAGTCACATTTTATGGAGTGATTATAGAAAGACAGGCTCTGTATTAAGCACTAAAAATGCATTAGATTATTTAATTTATTTAACATTATGATGCAAATGCTATTATTATCACCATTTTATAGATGAGTAAACTGAGGGTCAGAAAAACTATGTAGCTTGACTAGTATATAGCTACTAGCAAATGTTGTATCAGGAACTCACATCTGCCCATCATCAGAGCCTGAGATCTTAATCTATTCTGCCAATCTTCATTCTATATTACAAGTTTCACAAACCAAAGCTTGGGAGCTTCTGGGGAACCATGGGGTGATGTTTAAGGAATACTTAAGTGCACTTCAGCTTCCATATTATACTGTAGTTTCTTTAAAATAAATGCAAGAGAGTTTTCTGAACAATGCACTCATGTCTCCGGACTGGCTGTATTGGCCATGTGCAATTTTTTTGGCTTTTGGATTCTGAAAGAGAACAAGGCTGGAATAACCACTCTCTTCCTTGGGCATTAAGGACTTTAAAAAATGTCTTGGCCGCCTCCAAAATTAGAGAGCTCTATATTTCAACATTAGTGGTTTCTGAATGGAGGGTATCAGGGGTAGTGGGGAAATCAGATAATTTATAGCCTAAGGAAGGGCAGGAAGACCCTTAGAGTCTTAATTTTTTCACCTTCTTGAAGGAAATGGTATCAATACCTACTATGTCACTGCCGCCCCCTGCCCCAGGGATGCAGGCTTGTGTTGGTTCATTGCCTGTTAGGAACTGGGCCGCACAGCAGTGAGTGTCAGGGGAGTGAGGAAAGCTTCCTCTGTGTTCACAGCCGCTCCTCATCACTCGAAGCCTGCCTGAGCCCTGCTTCCTTTCAGATCACCCCCTCCTTTCCCTTCGGTCCATGGAACTGGTTCCCTTGTGACAAAAAGGTTGGGGGCCACTGCTCTGTGGTAGCGCTGCTGATACTAAATCAAGCAACACATGTGAATGGAATTTATGAGTTCTTATTTTCAGACATATGTAATGTCTTCTTCACTGCTTGATAGTGGACTGGTATTTTCACCATCTCCTGTTTTTGAGGACCTGTGGAAGTCTTTCTGAGTGTGCTCCACCCATCAGGATCCTGGCAGGAAACAGGTGGTGTGTTCATGCTGAGAACAGTTTAATAAAGGAGCTGTTTACAAAGGTGCATGCAGGATCTAGAAAAGTTAACAAAGGGTGTTGCAGAACCCCAGTAGGGACCATTACCAACACTAAGCCAGATGGGTAGAAAGAAGGGAATGTTTTACTTGAGCCTAGAGAGGTTTCAGAGAAGACAGCCCCCGATTAGACTGTGCTCTTTGGTGGAGGAAGGCAGTCAGCTTCCAGAAACCTACTGGGGAGGTCACGAAGAAAAAAATGCCTTGGCGTCACTTCCTCTTTCTGTTTCATCTCGGGGCAGGTATTCCCCACTGGTTGAATCCCAGTGGAAGTCCCAGGGAAAGGGGGTTGTGCACGCAGCTCTTACAGGTGAGCCTGGGGCGAGCGGACAGTGGGTCTGGTGCAGCGCAGCTGCCCAGTGTGTTTACCCGTGACTCCTCACTCTGTCAGGCTTTCTCGGGTCAGCCTGATGCAGAGCTGTGCTGTCTGTGGTGGCTCTTCCTCCCTTTCTTATTTTCTTCACAGCCAGAACTTTTCTCTCCACTTTCAAGCCATCCTTTGTTCTTTTGCTCCTGTAAGTCTTCTGGTTGTGAAAAAATTAACACAGAAAACTGATCCACACATTTAAATGTTTTATGCCTAATTTCCACTTTATAATATGCATACCTAAGCTGCTCATGGGGAGGCCAAATTTGTTACCAGTCTGACCACAGATGAACAAGGAGAAGATGAGCTCCCTGAAGGCCTCAGAAAGTGAGCAGATGTAGGTAGATCAGGGAGGTGAGTTGGCATGCAGATGGAAGGGTGAGATGAGAGATATTTCTCTTATTTAGCTTAGTTTTTAGCTTAAGAGAAGGCTGTCAGTATTGCCCGTAGTCCTTCTGGCCTGAAGAAGTAGAGGAAAGAGTGGAGAGCAACCCAGCGCAGGGAAAGCAGAGGGACCTCTGGAGGAGGAGAGCTAGGAGAGGAGCCCCACATTCTGTGCAGTCCCGTCTGTAGTGCTGGCCCACTCTGCATTGTGTGTGCATCACCAAAGGGCAAATGACCTGAGCTTTGATATGAGCTGTTGCCCAGGAGACAGAGTTAGCTGTTTCACCATAGCCTAAGCATACTCAAAATGCAGTCTTCATAGCACAGCATTCCCTATGTCCTGGGTACCATCCAGAATGACATGCAGAGAGAAGGAAGCACATTCCTGACCCAGCTTCAAGAGAAAATATAATCATAGATAAATCCTGAGATGATAGGATCTATAGACATAGATTTTAAAGTGACATTATAATAGTAATTATATTATATTGTATTAGGAAAGAAGAAAAGTCTAAATAGATGACCTCAGACGCTACCTTAGAAAGCAAAAAAGAGCAAATTAAAACGCATTTCAGTAAAAGGGAGGAACTAATTAAGATAAGAATAATAATCAACAAAAAAACAATGATGTCAGAGAAACTATGCAAATGGGGAGAGATGTACTTTAAGTACAAAGACACAAATGAAAAACTGATTCTTGATGTAAAAATGATTCTTATAAGATCAATCAAGAAAATTTCTAGACTAATGAAGAGGAAAAGAACATAGATTACCAAGATCAAGAATGGGACAGAGGACATGACATGTAGGGAGACAGTGCCCAGCATGCCCCATTAACAGTCTTAACTTATAGTTGGGTGAGACTTGTGCTGTGTCCTGGGCTCAAAGCCTTAAACTCTGAAGAGTCCAGAATTGTGGGGCTAGGAAAGAGAAAACTTGTCAGCTGGTCAGTGGAAGTTATGACAGACAGGCTCTTCCCTGTCTTTAACCCCTGGTTGCACATTTAATACAAGGAGACAAATTCAGAGCTTTTTGGTTATGAATATTTGGGTAAAGGAATACTGTTGTTAAAAGCATGCCTCCAAAATTCCTCCCATAAATACTGAGCAGTCTCCCTCATCACCATAGCCTGGTTTCTGTCTTTTTTCACCCTACCCTAGTAACCCAACTCAAAGCAGACCCTTTGTTTAAACAATTTATCTATTTGACCCCCTGCTACTTCTGTAGTGAACTAGGTCTGTCTACAGGGGAGACACTTCATGCTCCCTGCAGACCTACTCCAGTGTCAGGTGGCTGCAGATGGTATAGTGCCGTGGATCAGTTCTGCCAGTGGGCGTGAGGAGCTCTCCTGCGCTGAGGCAAGGAGTCGGTGGTTCTTTGTGGCTCTTTCCCAGTTAAGCTCAGAGGCCATGTGGCTGACGTGCTGCAGGTCCAAGCCACAGGAGCACGGTCCACACACAGCAGTTACAGCCTCTTTTGTGTTACATGTCTAACGTGTCTAGTTTGTTGTGGTGGCAAGTGCTAATTACCTTGATTAATACGTCTATTCTTCCCAGGCCCACCATGAATGGAAAACAACTTAGGATGTTGATTAAAGATGTTTTACACTTGGAGAAAGACTGATCAACTAAGAATTTTTTGTGGGTTCCTACACCCTTAGCGCTATGCTCAATGAGAGCCCCTTCCCTGGTGGTTGAGGATGCCCTTACATTACCAGATGAACAGAGATCAGGTATTTTAGAAGCACACCAGCTCAGTTTCATTAGTTATACGTGGACATGGACCTGTCTGCCCAGTGATGCAGAAAGTGTCCAGGGCTGTGTATTCAAGCTCCTTTCCTGGCTGACTTTCTGACTCTCAGTTAGTCCCATTCTTATAACTTGACATCACCTACTGATTTCCTCAGTGTGCACAGCACATTCTTCCTGCACGCGTCTGTCTAGCCAGAGTGTATGTGCTGATGCTGCTGGGGCACCTCACTTAATTATCTGAGTCTTGGGGTGAATTTTGAGCAATTCCTGCTGTTGTAGTCATTGTTTTTTTTTTTATCTCTCCCATCAGTTCAGATGCCTTTTGCTTTGAACCCACACTTTCCCGCCTTATCCTTACAATTCCTCCATTTTCCTTTCTATCCTTTTATAAAATAAAACTTATTAACCCTATAATGAGACCAGTAGCATTATGCAGTAGGTGTGAATAAATGTGAGGTGATTTACATGTGTAATTTTGTGGCCCAGTCTAGAAGGCAGCTGTTTTTAATTCCACAGATGAGGAAAAAGAAGCTCAGTGAAGTCATCAGAGAAATGTTAGGGACCTGATTCTAGATAGAAAACTAAATCTTTAAATCTAGATGGAGAAATAATAACATGGATATGAAAGACATTATTAAAATAATATCAATATTCTTACATGGCAAAGTACTAAACATTGCCAAGGGAAAGAACACTAAATAAATGGAGAGATAGGCTGAGTTCTTGAATTGAGAGAATCAATATTGTAAAGATGTTAATTCTTCCCAAAATGATATGTAGATTGAAAACATTACTAATTGAAATCCCTAAGTCCCAGCAGGCTTTTTATTTTTTGTTTGTTTTTTTGTTTTATTTTGTTTTTTTGGTAGAAATTGAGAAGCTGATTCTAAAATTTATATGGAAATGTGAAGGACTTAGAATGGCCAAACAACTCTGAGAAAGAACAAAATTGGAGGAGTCATACAAGGTGATTTCAAGACATAAAATTACCGTAATGAAGACAGTGGGGTAATGGTGTCAAGATGAATAAATATAACAATAGATATAATGGGGAAATAAGTTTTATATAAGGTCTGAAAATTAAGTTCATGAACATATCCTAGAAAAAGTGTTACATACCTCATGGCTGAATAAACTATGTTCACCTTCAAAGTACTCCCCTTTGGAAGCTGTGCGCCAGTGCCTAGTCCATACTTCAAAACAATTTTGGAACTCTTTTTCTGAAAAGGCCATCATAATATGAGGTCTGACAATTAAGTCCATATACTCATCCTAGAAAAAGTGGTGTGAAGTGTAGACTAGGTGCTGGTGTCACAGAACAGCTTCCCAAGGGGAGTACTTT
Organism: Galago senegalensis; assembly: GCA_963575145.1. NCBI lineage: Eukaryota > Metazoa > Chordata > Mammalia > Primates > Galagidae > Galago > Galago senegalensis. The sequence goes on from CAUYTI010054619.1 coordinate 12,956, forward strand.
AAAGGTGACCATAGTGACATTCAGCAATGAGGCATGTGGCGTTTTTTCTAGAATGAGTTTGCAAACTTAATTTTCCAACTTTGTATATAGTCAATTGATTTATGATAAAGGATCAAAGCTAGTTCAGTGGAGAAAAGATAGTCTTTTTGGCAATTGATGCTGGAACAATTGGGCATCCATATGCAAAAAATGAAATAATAAGAAGAAAATCCTTTTGGTTCACACTTTATACCTTATAACATATATGTGTATAAACCCCAAATGAATCATAGACCTAACTATAAAATCTAAATATATCCAATGTCAAGAAAGATATTTGTAACACTGTTTTAGGCAAGATTTCATAAATTCATACCAAAAGCATAAATCATAAAATAAAAAAATGATAAATTGCACTTTACACAAATTATTCTTTTTAAGAGACTATTAAGAAAATGAAGATGAAAGCTACATGTTAGAGGAAAATATTTTCAAATCACATATCTGATTAGAGACTTTCATACAGGATATAGGAGGTACTCCTATAACTCAGTAATAAGAGAATAGCAACCCAATAAAACATAAGCAGAAGATTTGGACAGGCACTTTACTAGAAAAGACAAGTGGCTAGAAATGAATGTATTAAAGAAGCTCAATATTGTTACTCCTTAGAGTCAAATTAAGACCATGAGTCACCACTGCACATATGTCAGAATAAAAACTGACAATGGCAGGCCAAGGATGGGAGCCAACCAGAACCCTCACACACTGCCCAGTGGATGGGTCAAATGGTGCAGCCACTTGGGAAAATCGTTTGACAGGTTCTTAGAAAGTTAAACATACAGCTGCCAAATAACCCAGTCATTTTTCTCATACATATGTACTAAAGAACAGTCAAAGTATATGTCCATACAAAGACTTGCACCTGATTGTTCCCAGAGCTTTATTGCAACAGTCACAACCTAGAAACAGCCCAGATGTCTACCAGCAGGTGAATGGGTAAACAGACGATGTGTGTCTGTACGATGGAATAGTCAGTGAAGGGAAGCAGACTACTGGCCCCTACAACATGAGTGAGATTCAGTGTGACTACACGTATACACGTGCTCATTTTGAGCACGCACTGGACGATTCCATTTATATACAAATCTAGAAATTTCTGACTAATCCTTATTGACAGAAAGTGGATAGGTGGCTGCCTGAGCATTGGGGGAGGGGACTGAGAGGAAAGAAAGACTCAAAGGGGCCCAAGGAGCTTTGTGGGGTGATGGACACATTCATGATCCTTATTATGGGGACAGTTTCACAGGGATATATGAGTATGTTTTAAATATGTGAAGATTATTATGTGTCAGTTATACTCCAGTAAATGTGCTAGATAGCAACAATCTAGCACATATAGTGCAAAGAGATTTATGTGATTCTGAAGCCAGAATGCCTGGGGTACCAGTTCTTATCTTCTGCCTACTGATCATGTGACTTTGGACAAATTGATAAACTCTTCAGAATCTGTTTTTCTATGTATAAAATGGACAAACTCATTCCTATCTCAGTAGTTGTTGTAAGTATTAAATTATAATAGCATATTAATAGAAGACCCTTACAGTCATCCCTGGCCTGTAGAAAGCATTTAACAAATATTAAGAAATTATTATGCACTAGTCCAGTGATTTTCAACTGGTGTGTCTTAAAAATTTTTAGACATCATTAATTAAATTATTTTTGAAAGAAGTTCAAAGTACAGCAAGTATATTCTTTTTTTATTCTTTTTTTGAATCAACATAATTTAAGTGTGCTGTGAGATTTAAAAAAAAAGGTTGTGAAAAGCATTGCCTTAGGTGCTACACTGAGTTTTTTAAAAGAATTATCTCATTTAAACTCTACAGCCATGTGAAACAAACACTAATATCCTTATTTTACCAATGAGAAAACTAAGGTGCAAAAAGAATGTCTAATGTATATACTCCAAGTTGGTTACATAGAGGCAAGAAACCAAACCTTGAACAGAGGCAACAGAGGTTTGAACAGAGGCAGTCAAGCCCCAGAGCCCACACTTTGACCCCAATGAGTATGCGCTAACAAGTGGGTGCTGGCTCAAGTGCTAATGAGAAGATTATCTAGACAGTGCCCACATTTTCTGAGCATTTCATCTTCTGAGCTGTGTGAAACTACTGATTACCAGTGTGTTTGGGCAGCCTTCTGCAAGGCTCCCTTCTAATCATCATGCCAGTGCTCCCCAAACCTATCTCTTCTTCCAAGACACATAGTCAAAATATTTCCTGGCCCTCTGGTATCTAGTGAGATCAAGTGACCAGTTCTTGTCAATGGAACATGAGCAAAAACAGTGTCAGAGCGGTGCAGAGAAGAGCATGTGGGTCTGCTTTCTCTACCCTCTCAGACCCATCAAGTGTTCTGTGATCAAGCTGGGGGAGTCACAACATGGGAGAAGCCTAATTCCTGAAAGGCCCTCTGTAGCAGAGTCCCCACTGCAGACCTGCACTGCACACCTGATGTGTTGTCACTGGGATTTTGAGACTGAGGTTGTTTATTTTCATAACTAGCACCCTATGACTAATGTATTACTTTTGTGGACTATTACTTTTGCAGACATATCCTGTATCTAGGAGTTTCTGAAATATAGGTCAAATACATAGATCAACTCTCTAGGAGATGGAGAAAGAGCTTTTACAGACCCACAAGAAACAGTTTTCTCTGGCCCTCTCAGCTGTACAGCTGTCTTCCTGGGTTATTCTGAAACTCACCACTCACATCTCAAAACCTATTGGATGGTCCCAACAGACAGCTTCTACTGTCTGTTTTTCAAATGTTTTTTCTTTTTTCTTGCTTGCTAATTGAGAATTTGGCCTTTTAATCATTTTACCGACTTCCCCATCTGTGGTGTATCTGGTTTCAGACTATACCCTGCCTGTCCTGTGACAGCTTACCATCTGCAGATAGCCCTCAGGTGTCCCCTGAAGCTGGGCTGTGGTCCCATCAAGCTCTGATTTCCCTGGGTTCCGGACAAGAAAGGGCAAAGGAACACTGCCACCATGGCTTAGGCAACATCTGTGACAGCCTCAGCACACAGCAGTGCTTCTGTACTGGGAAATAAAAGCCCAGAGATGGCACCCTTTGCATTGCTTGAGTTCAGGAGGTTTGGGGAGAGAACAGCTGTTCATAGTACTGAGAAGTGAGGACCTCATGTCATTGTCATGGAGAAGGAGCTTGGCTCTGGGCATCTGGTTCTGAGCACATACTGTTTTGGCAAAGGGTGATCACTTACCACAGTCTCCCTCAGAGGTTATCACAGAGGAATGTGGGGAAGCTGATACTCTAGCCCCCTGCTCGTGCTTTTATTTTACTGGTGAGGAAGCTGAGTCCTGAAGTCCGAGCTGAGAGCTCCTCAAAGGAAGTCACCAGATGGTGCCAGTCTGAGAACTATTTATTATTGGTTGGTGGCAATAGAGGTATAAAAAATGAGAGTAAGTATTTAGAAAATTTTACACCATTTTGACAGAGGAATTTTAAGTCAATTGACACTAATAATATAAAACTCTAGATTTATATTTTGTATGCCTTTAAAAGTTCATATATGTTGCAATTTATTTTATTTTATTTATTTTTTTTTTTTGAGACAGTGTCTCACTCTGTCAACCTAGGGTTGAGTGCTGTAGTGTCATCATGCTCACAGCAAGTAGCTGGGACTATAGGCACCTGCTACATACAAAGCCTCCCCACCAGTTTTTCTGCTTTTAGTAGAGATGGGTCTCATTCTTGCTCAGGCTGGTCTGGAACTCCTGAGTTCTGTCCATCTTGTCCTCTAAGAGTATTAAGATTACAGGTATAAGCCACCATGCCTCACCATAATTTATTTTGCTTTTTATAACAACCTTTATTTTTGGAACAGTTTTAGATTTAAAGAAACATCAGGAAGGCAGTACAGGGTTACCACACGTCCTCCACCAAGTTTCTCCTGTTACTAACACACTGCGTTTGTAGAATTCATTCAGTACATTTAGTGAACTGATTTTGATACACTATTATTAAACTAAGTTCATACTTTAGTCAGGTATTTCAGATAGCCTTAGTTTTTACCCAATGCCTTTTTTCCCTTCCAGAATCCCATCCAAGGACACCACATTACCTTGTTTGGTATCCACTGTAATAACCTAGGTGACCTAAAAAGATAACTGGGACCCCACTTAGATGCAATTAATTGGTGATTTATTTGCACCTGCACAGGACCTGCTGCTCTGGGAGCCAGGCGGTGGCCAAGTGCAGGGCCCAGGTTCTTTTTATACTACTTTTTTTCATCATTTTTTTGCGTAGCTTAAGCAAGCAGGGGGTATGAGGAACGTTGCTGTTGGCAGGGTTACAGCTTGGTTGACAATGGACACATCTTAAATCACAATGGTTATAGTTATATAACAGTGATTAATACAGCATTGGAGGGCTTCCACCATTGTTCATCCACTGAGAACTTGGGGGGTTTTGTGAAAGTTGGGACTTTCCCATGCTTTGACTCTGGGGGTATGGGAACAGGCTGGGAAAGAGGGTGGAGGAACAGGACAGGGCTGGGGAACAGGAGAGGGTGGGGGAATGGGCTGGGAGTGCTTGCAGCATTCCCTACTGGTATTCTTGGGGAATCAAACCTTTGATTCATCTGAGTTGAAGATGATGGAGTTACATGTTAATTCAGAGGGGCTTGGTGGCATGAGTTGTGGTCATGACTGTGGAGTAAGGGGTTAAACTAGTAGAGTATGTGAATTAAGTTTCTTGGAGTTATTCAGTAACAAGAAAACATGGCCAGAGAATGGGAGGAGTTTGTAAGCTGGGTAACCTGTTTTGCAGCTTCAGTTTTTACAGTAATGATTTCCCTCTCACCTATAGGACTATTTATCTGAAGAAAAGAATTTACAGCTTTTTTCTGATCTTGTTGGTGCTTGTTGGGCACCAAATGCTGCAAGCACTCCCAGCCCATTCCCCCACCCTCTCCTGTTCCCCAGCCCTGTCCTGTTCTCCCACCCTCTTTCCCAGCCTGTTCCCATGCCCCCAGAGTCGAAGCATGGGAAAGTCCCAAGTTTCACAAAATCCCCCAAGTTCTCAGTGGATGAATAATGGTGGAAGCCCACCAAGGCTGTATTAGTCATTGTTATATAACTATAATAATTGTGATTTAAGATTTATCCATTATCAACCAACGCTGTATTAATCACTGTTACATAACTATAACCATTGTGATTTAAGATGTGTCCATTGTCAACCAAGCTGTAACCCTGCCAATGGCAACGTTCCTTGTACCCCCTGCTTGCTTAAGGTATGCAAAAAAATGATGAAAAAAAAGTAGTATAAAAAGAACCTGGACCCTGCACTTGGCCACTGCCTGGCTCCCAGAGCAGCAGGTCCTGTGCAGGTGCAAATAAATCACCAATTAATTGCATCTAAGTGGGGTCCCAGTTATCTTTTCAGGTCACCTAGGTTATTACATCTGGAGGCCCCAGCAAGATAACATTGGACCCCCCCCCCCACCTGGGCCCACTACTGGCCAATGGCTCTTGGGGAAGGCCTCAGAGAAATGTTCTCTCTGCCCCAGAGGCCCTTGGACATGTGGGTTCTGGGTATAGGTTCCCAAATTTTCCAATTCAGTAAGTCTGTTCTGTTCTGTTCTGGTCTCAGGAAAATCTAGGAGAACAATAGGCTAGGCTGGATGCAGTCTGAGACGCCTGTTCCCAAGGCAGGGGAGAGACGTGTCCTTGTCCCTGTCCCTGTCTCACTAGTAATTTTAGTAACTCTGGTAAATAAAGGTCGAAGCTCGCAAGTCTTAAAGTTCAGAGCTGCTTTTAGTTTAAAGTATTTTAAGTTTTTACATGTTCTATGTTTCTGTGTGATCTGTATGAGTGAGTGAGTGAAAGAGTTTAGATGTGATTTCATGTGAATTCCTGTAAGGGCTAGCAACTATTTTACAGCACATTCAAGAGAAAGTACATCTTAGAAGGAGGTGCCCTAAGACCTTGCTGATTAAGAGAAACGATACAAAAGAACAGAGGCATTTAACACGTTCACACATTTCAAAGAAATTTACTCATATCACTCTCCACCTCCTTCCTACCTCGTCCTAAAAATACTAGCCTATCACAATCCAGGACTACATGAATAATTAAATTTAGAGGTACCCCTCATTCCCCCCCTAACTGAACCTATTTATTTATTTATTTATTTATTTATTTATTTATTTTGTTGAATGTTAACTATGTACATTAGTGCACTTCTGGGGTACAGTGTGGGGTTTTCACATGCATTCTGAAATACTTCCATCAAACTGGTCAACACAGTCTTCATGTCATTTTCTCAGTTATTGCCTTAAAACATTCACATTGTACTCTTAGAAAGATTCCCCTGTACCCCTATAAGATAAACCTCAGAAGTGATCCCTCCAAACCCCTCCCTCTTCCCATTCTCCCCTCCCTTCTGCCTCCCCCCTCCCCATATTCTTCGGCTATTTGGTTATAGCTTTCATATAAAAGGTATAAATTAGTTTCATAATAGGGGTGTGTACACTAGATACTTTTTCCTCCATTCTTGTGATACTTTGCTCAGAAGAATATTCTCCAGCTCCATCCATGTGAACATGAAGGATGTAAATTCTCCATCCTTCTTAATGGCTGCATAGTATTCCATGGTGTACATATACCACAATTTGTTGATCCATTAGTGGATTGATGGGCACTTGGGCTTCTTTCATAACCTGGTGATTATGAATTGGGTTGCAATAAACATTCTGATACAAATGTCTTTGTTGTAGTGCGATTTTTGGTCATCTGGGAATATACCCAACAAAGGAATTGCAGGGTCAAATGGCAGGTCTATTTTTAGTTCTCTAAGTGTTCTCCAGA
>CAUYTI010054620.1:0-15844 GCA_963575145.1 Galago senegalensis
CGCCTGTGGTCCCAGCTACTTGGGAGGCGGAGGCAAGAGACTCGCTTGAGCCCAGGAGTTGGAGATTGCTGTGAGCTGTAATGCCACGGCACTCTACCCAGGGGGACAGCTTGAGGCTCTGTCTCAAAAAAAAAAAAAAAATGTAACCCCTAATTGCACAACGCAGGCGTCAAGAAGAGTTTCAGACCTTTCTCAGGGAAGAGAATCACAAGTCATTCTTTCTCTCCACAAAAAAAGTCTGGTCACTTTGCTTCTTCTCAGCATCACATGGTAGTGGCTACTTAGAAGACCCCACCTGGGAGAGGAGGGGAGCAACACTCACAGGCACACACAAGGGCATTCAGAGACGGAAGACGGTGCAAAAACTGAAGAGAGAAATCTCATTCACAGGGGAAGAGGTGGAAAGCTGCACTGTCCTTCCTCCAACCTGCTCACCCTGTTCCAAGACCCCACACTGAGGCAGGTACCTTCCGTATTATAGGGCAGCTCCGTTAGGGTCTAGCCTGCTGTGGGAGGCTGGGCCTGGGAACTCAGTCACCAAGCTAGACTGTCCTTTCTTTGGGAAAAGTGTTTTCAAGTCTGCCTGTTATCTGGGTGTTTGGAACATGCTAACAAATTGCTTCAAAACCAACAACTAACACGCACAACTGGATGGGTCTCCAGGGCATTATGCCGAGCGAAAAAAGGCAATCTCAAAAATGTCACATGCTGTATTATTCCATTTATTTAACATTTTTGAAGTGGCAAAATAATAAGACATAGAAATGAATCAGTGTTGGCGGGGGCTGGGGCTGGTGGTGGACAGGCAGGTGTGTGAGTGACGTGGTGGTGGTGGTGAAGTCAGGGCAATGGTGGCTACATGAATTTACACTTGTCACAAAATCACAGAGAAACAGACATGTTTACCAGTGTTAGTTTCCTAGTGTTGACGCTGCACCTTATCTAAAAAGTAACTGGAGATGCTGGGAAGACCCCCTCTACTGTCTTAGCAACTTCCTGTGAACCTACTTCAGTTATTGAATTACTTATTTCAGTTAAACGATTTCTATTAGAAAGAGAAGACCTTCGTAAGATTACTCACTTGTGGACAGTATGTGAGGTGTTTTCTCAGTTTTAAAATGTAATCAACATGCTTTGACTCTCCTAATACATTCTACAATATATATAAAAAAACCCGAATCTTTACATGTATAAGAAATAAAAAATGCCCAGCATTTGTGTCAGCAGGAAGAAACTTTTGTATTGCACACTCATATGTAATAGTATTTCCTACTGACATTTATTATCTAAATGATACTTAGGCACTGCAGAGTAAATGTCTCACAGCAAATCTAATAATCTTCAAATCTAATATCCCTTTGTGTAAGTGCAGGGATTGAAAATACAATCAAGAGTTAATGCTTTAAGGCCATATATATATATATTTTTTTTTTTTTTGAGACAGAGCCTCAAGCTGTCCCCCTGGGTAGAGTGCCATGGCTTCACTGCTCACAGCAACCTCCAACTCCTGGGCTCAAGCGAGTCTCCTGCCTCAGCCTCCCAAGTAGCTGGGACCACAGGTGCCCGACACAATGCCCAGCTATTTTTTGGTTGCAGCCATCATTGTTGTTTGGCAGCCCAGGCTGGATTTGAACCCACCACCTTAGGTGTATGTGGCTAGCACCTTAGCTGCTTGAGCCACAGGCGCCAAGCCAAAAGGGACATTTCTTAAACTGATAGAGGCCATCTACAACAAACCCACAGCCAATATCATATTGAATGGAGTAAAATGAAAAACATTTCCACTCAGATCAGGAACTAGTCAAGGATGCCCACTGTCTCCATTGCTATTCAACATAGTAATGGAAGTCTTAGCCATTGCAATCAGACAAGAGAAGGCAATCAAGGATATCCAAATAGGGTCAGAGGAGATCAAACTCCTCATCACTCTTCACTGATGATATGATCCTATACCTGGAAAATCCCAGGGACTCAACTTCAAAACTCTTAGAAGTGATCAAGGAATACAGCAGCATCTCAGGATACAAAATCAATACTTACAAGTCAGTAGCTTTTATATATGCAACAATAGTCAAGCTGAAAAAACAATCAAGGACTCTATTCCTTTTACAATAGTGCCTAAGAAGATGAACTATCTGGGAATTTACCCAACAAAGGATGTGAAAGATCTCTATAAGGAGAACCATGAAACTCTGAGAAAAGAAATAGCTGAAGAGGCTAACAAATGGAAAAACATACCAGGCTCATGACCGGGAAGAATCAACATTGTTAAAATGTCCATACTACCCAAAGCAATCTATGGATTTGATACAATCCCTATTAAAGCACCATTATCATATTTTAAAGAAATTGAAAAAATAGTACTTCATTTTATATGGAATCAGAAAAAATCCTCAAATAGCAAATACATTACTCAGAAATAAGAAGAAATCAGGAGGTATCACGTTATCAGACTTCAGACTTATAAACCTATGGTGTTCAAAACAGCCGGTACTGGCACAAAAACAGAACAGTAGATTTATGGAACAGAATAAAGAACCAAGAGATGAACCCAGCTACTTATCACCACTTGATCTTCCACAAGCCTATCAGATATATTCAGTGGAGGAAAGACTTCCTATTTAACAAATGGTGCTGGGTGAACTAGCTGGCGACCTGTAGAAGACTGAAACAACTGAACCCCCACTTTTCACCATTAACAAAAATTGATTCTCACTGGATAAAAGATTTAAACTTAAGACATTGGCTCGGCACCTGTGGCTCAAGTGGCTAAGGCACCAGCCACATAAACCTGAGCTGGTGGGCTGGAATCCAGCTCAGGCCCACCAAACAACAATGACGGCTGCAACCAAAAAATAGCCGAGCGCTGTGGCGGGCGCCTGTGGTCCCAGCTACTTGGGAGGCAGAGGCAGGAGACTCGCTTGAGCCCAGGAGTTGGAGGTTGCTGTGAGATATGATGCCATGGCATGTCACCCAGGGTGACAGCTTGAGGCTCTGTCTCAAAAAAATAAAAAATAAACTTAAGACATGAAACTATAAAAATACTTGAAGAGAGTACAGGGAAAACACTTGAAGAAATTGGCCTGGGAGAAGATTTTATACGGAGGACCCCTGGGGGCAATTGAAGCAATACCAAAAATACACTACTGGGATCTGATCAAACTAAAGGCTTTTGCACAGCCAAGAGCACAGTAAGTAAAGCAAACAGACAACTTTCAGAATGGGAAAACATTTTTGCAGGTTATGTTTCTGACAAAGGTCTGATAACTAGAATCTACAGAGAACTCAAACTAATCAATAAGAACAAATAACACCATTTGTATGTGGGCAAGAGACTTGAACAGAAACTTCTCTGATGAAGACAGGTGCATGGCCTACAAACACATGAAAAATGGCTCATCACCCTTAATCATCAGAGAAATGCAAATCAAAACTACTTTAAGATATCATCTAACCCCAGTAAGATTAGCCCACATCACAAAACCCCAAAACTGACTTCCACAGGAAATGCACATATGTGAAAACTGACGGGGCCTGGACCTTTCAGAATCTTTCTTTTTGAGACAGAGTCTCAAACTGTCGCCCTGGGTAGAGTGCTGTGGCATCACAGCTCACAGCAACCTCCAACTCCTGGGATTAAGCGATTGTCTTGCCTCAGTCTCCCAAGTAGCTGGGACTACAATCACCCGCCAAAATGCCTGGCTATTTTTTTATTGCAGTTGTCATTGCTGTTTAGCTCAAACCCACCAGCCTGGGTGTATGTGGACGGCACCCTACCCACTGAGTACAGGGCGCTGCTGACCTTTCAGAATCTTGTCAAGTTAGCAGTTAACTTATTGAAAACGATATGTGTTGGTGCCCCTGCCCCACAGCGCATGGATACTGCTCCCAAAGCCGGGGGGCTGGTTCCATGATCTAGTTTGTGTCAAGCTGAGCGACCCTGCTGCAGCATTTCTTTCCCCTCAAACTTTTTTTCTGGTGTTTTGAAACAGAGCCTCAAGCTGCTGCCCTGGTAGAGTGCTGTGGTGTGACAGCGCACAGCAACCTCCAACTCCTGGGCTTAAGCGATCGATTCTCTTGACTCAGCCTCCTGAGTAGCTGGGACTACAGGCTCCTGCCACAATGCCTGGCTATTTTTCGGTTGTAGTTGCCACTGTTGCTTGGTGGCCCGGGCTGGATTTGAACCCGCCAGCTCTGGTGTATGTGGCTGGTTCCTTGGCAATCAGTTCTGACAGAGCAGTTCCAAATCTGCTTTACAGAGATTTGATCATTCAGCCTGGGCATGTAATGAAATTCTGGCCAATCACCTACAAGACATATTCATCCAGAGACTTATTTACTCTTAAAAAGGCATAGTATATAAGAAATGAAACAGGCCTTTCTCTGCCCCTGAAAATCACTGTATAAGGAAGTGATGCTGACCAAAGGATGTGAAGACAGCAGAGAGAAGGAAGGCCAGAGGGGAGGAAAGGGAAAGAAGGAAAGAAGGACCACCGGGTGGATAGCGGGGAAAGAAGGAAAGAAGGACCACCGGGTGGATAGGCGGGAAAGAAGGAAAGAAGGACCACCGGGTGGATAGGGGGGAAAGAAGGAAAGAAGGACCACCGGGTGGATAGGGGCCCTGACTAGGGCCTTTTGCCCTGAATTAATAACTCTCAGAAGAAGGATCACCGGGTAGATAGGGGGCCCTGACTAGGGCCTTTTGCCCTGAATTAATAACTCTTAGAAGAAGGATCACCGGGTGGATAGGGGGCCCTGACTAGGGCCTTTTGCCCTGAATTAATAACTCTTAGAAGAAGGACCACCGGGTGGATAGGCGGCCTTGACTAGGGCCTTTTGCCCTGAATTAATAACTCTTAGAAGAAGGATCACCGGGTGGATAGGTGGCCTTGACTAGGGCCTTTTGCCCTGAATTAATAACTCTTAGAAGAAGGATCACCGGGTGGATAGGGGCCCTGACTAGGGCCTTTTGCCCTGAATTAATAACTCTTAGAAGAAGGACCACCGGGTAGATAGGGGGCCCTGACTAGGGCCTTTTGCCCTGAATTAATAACTCTTAGAAGAAGGATCACCGGGTGGATAGGGGCCCTGACTAGGGCCTTTTGCCCTGAATTAATAACTCTTACAAGTACTCATCTCCAGATTGCTATATGATATAATAAACTATATGATATAACAAGTGTTACGTGTAGCCGAACTCTAAATATGTGCTTGTCTTCAATGCCTCCTACACACCACTTGCCAGGTCACCAAACACAACACTAGCTGCTGTTCTCTGCTCAAACCATTTGAAGAAGGGCCCAAAGACACCCAAATTCAGTCCCTACGGGACAGCACTGAAAGGAGAACTTGGGAAGAAAAGCTGTCTCTTTCTATAATTAGCCATAGGATCAAATAATTCAATACTCTTTGGATCTCAGTTTTTCTTATCTATTATAATCGGGCATACAACAAGCTGATCCATAAAGTAGTTCTTAAATTCTAATGTCTGTTATGGCTACATTTAAATGCAAGCAAATACTTTAGCTTAAGCCTCTACAAAGTACCACACTTTGCTATGAACTAGCCTAAGAAGAAACTGTTCTTATAAAATCTTATAAAACTTTTTATAAAATCATCCAGGATAAAAGTTTCAACTATTCAGATCCATATTCCCTAACCAAAATTAAAAAATAAATCTGTATTTAAGCATCTCATATACACATACAATAATGAATGTGCCAATTCTAAAATCTGACATTAAGGCATATTGTTCATTATATAAGGTATACTGTTGATTACAAAGTTATAGCAAATCTTTTAAAATATTCCATACTGGGAAAAGTTTTACTCAGTGAGTATGTCTGTGTCCCTCTGTTCATTGCCAACAGAGTATGCAGAATCTAAAATTTTGAGTTTATTTCTCTGCTAAGAAACATCCCACGGCCATTTCCCATTCAATAAGCTGGGGAATTTGGAATCCATGGGGAGAAGACCAGTCACACAGTTAAGCAATCTACAAAATAGGCATAAATGTCTCAGGTAAGAATTCCCCAAATCTTGAGAAAACAACTTCATAGCTCTCTGTATTCGTTTCCTGAGGCTTATGTAACAAATTAGCACAAATCTAGTGTATTAAAACAACGGACATGTATAGCTCTGGAGGCTGTAACTCTGGAATCAGCATAAGCGCAAGTCCTACAGAAACCCTCTGGGGGTGTGTGGGTCTTTGGAAGTTCCCAATGGCATTTGACAAATTCTTTAGGGTTCATGAGCTTGAGGCTCTTTTTACTCCAATGAAACCTGTCACTGGACATAGGGTCCACCCAGATAATAAAGATGATCCTCTTATCTCAAGATCCTTAACTTAACCACACCTACAAAACTCCCTCTTCCAAATGAAGTAACACTCACGGGATCCAGGGGTTCCGCATGGGCATCTGCCCCCCATACCCTTCTATGGTGACAGTTTGCGGTAGTTTAGGAAGATTGAAATTTTTCTTCTTTCATGTCATTTCTGATTGTTTTCACCACGAAATTTTATTTATAGCTTAAATGCCCCAAATCACAAATTATTTAAGTAAAGGGATAGGCTTTTCTGTGTAAAGTCTAGCAAGAATAGTAAATCAGAAAATTTAAAAATTACGAAGTCTGACAATGAAGTTTGTGAGTTTGGCACTGTGCATTTACACTGGCAGCTTTGCACAACCACTGGGGAAGGTCTCGTGACGCAGGGACGTCAGCGTGTCACAGCTGTGCTCTTGTCAGCATGTGGCCGCGTCTCGGTGAGTGGTGCTCAGTGCTGTGTGCTAACAATGAAAAGCATTCGTGTATTTCTAGTTAAACTTGGCAAGAGTGGAAAACGAAATCTGGGACGTGTTAGTTCAAGATTATGGGGATAATGCCATGAAGAAAATGGCCGTGTACACATGGATTAAACGTTTCTCTGAGGGGAGAGAAGTGTCGCTGATGAAGAGAGGTCAGGGTGGCCAGCAACACACAGAACTGACAAAAATACTGCAAAACTTTGCCAAATGGGGCACCAAAATTGTCAGCTGACTGTGAGAAGTCTAACAGACCAAGTAAACGTTGACAGAGGTTAGATTAGGAAAACCTTGGCCAGTAACTCCAGCTCACAGCGCACTGTCATGCGGGAGTTTTTAGCCAGTAAACAACAGCACTGGAACCCTCTCTACTCACCTGGCCTGGCCCCCAATGGCTTTTTCTTTACCCAAAGACGAAGGAATACTGAAAGGAAGACATTTGGATGACATTCAGGACATCAAGGGTAATACAGTGATATCTCTGATGGCCACTCCAGAAAAAGAGTTTCTTTTTTTTTTTTTTTTGAGACAGAGCCTCAAGCTGTCCCCCTGGGTGGAGTGCCGTGGCATTACAGCTCACAGCAACCTCCAACTCTTGGGCTCAAGCGAGTCTCTTGCCTCTGCCTCCCAAGTAGCTGGGACCACAGGCGCCCGCCACAACGCCCGGCTATTTTTTGGTTGCAGCTGTCGTTGTTTGGCAGGTCTGGGCTGGGGATTTGAACCCGCCACCTTAGGTGTACGTGGCTGGCGCCTTAGCTGGTTGAGCTATAGGCGCCGAGCCTTGGCCACCTTTCTTGAGCAGCCCTCCTTTCTGTACCTACCTCCATCCTGGAGTCCTTGCAGTGCCTAGGGCATTGTGCTCCTTATTTTGCCAAATTCTGCCTTTTGCACCTTTTTCTTCTGAGCAGGATTTCTCAGAGTGATATCCAGGGACTTGCAGTATCAGAATTGCCTTAAGAGCTTGTTAAAAATGCAGATTCATGGGTGGCACCTGTGGCTCAAAGGAGTAGGTCGCTGGCCCCATATGCTGAAGGTGTCTGGTTCAAAAGCAGCCCCAGCCAAAAACTGCAAAAAAACCCCAAAAAACAAGCAAACAAAAAAGTAGATTCAAGGCTATTGGGGCCAGCATGAGTCTGAGATGCTCAGTGCCCAGGAATTGGTGTTTTAACATGTTCCTCTGAGGATTCTGATGGTGTATTGAGGATAAGACCTTTTGTTTTAGGAGATTGGGCTTCCATAATTAGAAGGGAGAGAGACGACACATTGTAAACATTTAAAATCAGAGTTTGGCTTTAAATTATTTCACTGGCCTTAGAGTCACTGTGGAGACTTTATTAGTACCCGACCAATAAAAGAGGTCAGGCTAACTGAGGGGGTGCCCTAACTGAGGAGGAGCCTGTTGGGTGGGTGCCTCTGGCCTGGAGCTGTAGAGGAAACTTGGATTGAAGGCACTTGACACTTACACTGGATTCCTCCCAGAACAGCTGGGTTTGTCTGGAAAACAGTCTCAGGAAGGAGTAGGGCAGGATCCAAATCAGATTCTCGGCAGACCTTGCAGACAGCTTCTCTACAAAGGAAAGAACTGCTAATGCTTTTTTAAGTCTTTATTTAAAGTTGAGTGTTTTTCAGGCTTCATTTGGCCTAAAGTAGTGTGCTGGGTTTATTTTTCTTCCTTCCTTCCTTTCTTTCTTTTTTTTTTTTTTAGAGACAGAACCTCATTCACCCTTTCAATGGCCCTGGGTAGAGTGCTG
The DNA here is from genome assembly GCA_963575145.1 of Galago senegalensis. NCBI lineage: Eukaryota > Metazoa > Chordata > Mammalia > Primates > Galagidae > Galago > Galago senegalensis. The sequence goes on from CAUYTI010054620.1 coordinate 8,555, forward strand.
TGGCGTCACAGCTCACTGCAACCTCCAACTCCTGGGCTGATTCTCTTGCCTCAGCCTCCCGAGTAACTGGCACTACAGGCACCTGCCACAATACCCTCTCTCTCTCTATATATATATATTTTTTTGGTTACCATTTGGCTGGGGCTGGGTTCGAACCCACCACCCTCAGTATATGGGGCTGGTGCCCTACCCACTGAGCCACAGGCGCCACCCTTTAAAAAAAAAAAACAAGCTTTCAAGGCCCTTTTCCTACTCTGTCTCTAAACTTTTCACATACAGTGCCCTAGCAGATGTCTACCCCTTCAACAATTTTGTTATCCTGCTTCATTCCCACTGCCTCTTGTGCCTATATCTGATGGGTGTGTTTTTAGGCCCCTAGAAGCTTGGCCGGTCCCCACCCTTATCCCTATGCTCACCCCATTTGTAAGAGCATCTAACAGGCTGTGGGGGCACACTATTAGAGCAGACTGCTTTCCTGCTACCCTGCTCTGGCAGCCAGATCTTTTCCATTTGGTGTCTCTCCCCAGATTGGAAGGGTCTCCTGCCCTCAGCAAGCCCAGAGGCTGTTTATGCTGGTGCCACAGGCGCCAGACTCGCCCAGCCAGTGGGAGGCATTGTCCTTTTTCGTTGTGTTTGTCTTGGCTGCCTGGATGTTCTGAATGGGCTTGACACACGATTAGGTGACTGATGGCCCCCACAACACATTGTCTCCTCTGGGCCTACGGCCTTTGAAGCTCTTCCCGGTGGGAAGTAAAGAGACTATTTGCTCTATTAAAATGCCTTGGTATTTCCTCTGTTTAACCACAGGCCACTTCCCCTCTGCCACTCTAAACCCGGCGGGGCCACTGGCTGATTGAAAAGACACAAGCTCTCAAGTGATCGCATCCTATTGAAACAGATAGTCTTACTGCAGATTAAAGCTAGGGCAAGTCTGGAAGAAACAAATCCAGATCTTCTTTGAGATGGCTCCTTATCTTGCTCAAAATTTAGCCTGTTGACATAATTCATGCTTGAAGTTCTGAATGAATAAATGGGTGCTTTAAAAAAAAAGGGAAAAAAATAAAAAGAAGGGATGCCTAAATTGTAAATTAAAATCAGTGGGTGTTGTATCTACACACAGCAGGTTAATTTGAGCACTGGAATTTTTCGTTGTGTGAGTTGGAAACTTTGGTGTCTGGGAGGGGAACAATGTCTGTTCATAGAAAAACTATACTTGTTTGGTCTCATATGTTCAGAAGTCCAAGTAAGAAGTTTGCAATTTAAATAATACCAAGAATATCTCTGGGGAGACTCCCTCATCCCTTCCCAAACAATATCTTAAAAGAAGTTTTAATTAATAACACCAGGCAGGAAACTAAAAATCAAATAACTGAAAAAATTACCTCTGAAACAAAAACTGAAAATGGAAACTCCAATTGAACACCACAGAGGAGCTTAAAAAATAATCACTAATGTTACTTTCTAATATGGTTATTATTTTAACATTTGCAACTCCTTTGTTCAAAGTATACATGATAAAAATGGCTTCCCTTTTCTTTGGTTTCTCATTTGGAAATGCTGGGGGAAGGTGGATGTAGCTAATTAAGGCTACAACATTTAAAGAGGGGACTTAATAAATACCATCTGTCCTCAACAAATCACTGGGTGGATGACAAAATAAAGATGTGATGTGAACACACGTGTAATTCTCTTCTAAAACGGAAGTTGGCCCATAAATTTTCTGATTTAATAGTGTAAATGAAAACAACCTCTACTGTGCATATTTAAGAAGCACTTGTTTTATAGTGACCCAAATGGTAAATGTCTTATTTGCATATGCCTGGTACCTTAAGAGTTGAAAGGGCAGGCAGTAGATGGCAAGTTCTGTTGGAAACTTAATAAATTGTAATTTTGTTGTATCTTTATTCACTCCAAACTCCTAAAAATAGATATTAATCATGAGGCTTTTCATTAAAATTACTATATTGTAGGAGAGCTTGCTTGAACTTTAAAAAGGGAAAGGAATGGGTTGGCGCCCATAGCACAGTGGTTACAGTGCCAGCCACATACATCGAAGCTGGAGAGTTCGAACCCAGCCTGGACCAGCTAAACAACAATGAAAACTGCAACAAAAAATAGCCAGGAGTTGTGGCGGGTGCCTGTGGTCCCAGCTACTTGGGATGCTGAGGCAAGAGAATCACTTAATTAAGCCCAAGAGTTTGAGGTTACTGTGAGTTGTGACACCACAGCACTCTACTGAAGGTGACACAATGAGACTGTCTCTAAAAAAACAAAACAAAACAAAAAAGGAATGGAAATTGATAGCATTAATTAGAATATTTATTTATTTATTTTTTTTGAGATAGAGTTCTTAGTATGTCATTCTCGGTAGAGTCCCATAGCGTCACATCTCACAGCAGCCTCAAACTCTTGGGCTTTAGCCATTCTCTTGCCTCAGCCTCCTAAATAGCTGGGACTAGAGGTGCCCACCACAACACCTGGCTATTTTTTGTTGCAGTTGTCCTTGTTGTTTAGCTGTCCTGGGCCAGGTTCAAACCCACCAGCCCTTGGTGTATGTGGCTGGCGCCATAACCACTGTGCTACGGGTGCTGAGCCTAATTAAAATATTTAGATGGATATTTACCTTTCACATATTGAATAAATACTTCAGATAAATCTTTTTGAAATCATGAGTGATTAGGTTTTAAATATAACTTTTTTTCAGATTTAAAAAGTATTCCCTTAAAAACTAAGACTTTTTCCAAGTGTTCTGTTTTGTCAGTTTTGTAGGTCTCCCCGCCCCCCCCCAATTGAATATAACCCTTTAAGAAGTACTGGCTGAGGCCCCAGACTTCTGTTCTGAGATGGACTGTTTTACCCAAGAGTGGATGGTTAATGGGATAAAGGGAGTGTTTTCTTGGAGTGAAGAGGTACCTTTTCTTGAGATGGGCCATATGGTTTAGAAACCCTTTCCTTGTAATTTTATTCTGTCCTGGTGAATAAAACAGCTGAAACAGCTCCCCTTTTATCTAAGAAAAATGCAGTGCAATGTAGAACAAATGTCGGAGCAGTCAGCCTGAGCGTGGTGGCCATTGAGTGACAGCTTATGGCCCCTTCCTCTGGAGTGTGCACATTTGCTCTGGGTGGGGCACAGGCACTCAGGATTTATTGACTGCTTAATATTTGAAGCTCAAAAAGGCTTATTTGGAGTGAGGAGGCAAGAGGTGACTTTTTTGAGCAGCTACTTTGTATCATGTCATGGAGGCTTGACCCAGAAGAAAGACAAACGGGAGTAAGACAAGGCCCCTGTCAACAGTAGCTCCCCCCTGGAGCTGGCAGGGAGAAAGACACATAGGGGTTTGGATGACAGGAAGGTGCCAGAAGGCCACCATACAGAGAACGCCCTGTCCTCTCTCTACGCTTCCCTACCTCGTACGGAGAAGGGTGAACCATGCTTCCTGTGCCTCATCCTAGAATTGCCCATGGGAAAAGCAGTGTGATGACAAGTGAGTGTGTGAGCTCCTGCTTGGGGCCACCTTTGGAACTCCAGCCTTCAGGCCCATGTCTCAGTCGGTTCCCAGTAACCCTGGCTTTTTTTTTTTTTGAGACAGAGCCTCAAGCTATTCCCCCGGGCAGTGTGCCATGGCTTCACAGCTCATAGCAACCTCCAACTCCCGGGCTCAAGCTAGTCTCCTGCCTCCGCCTCCCAAGTAGCTGGGACCACAGGCACCCACCACAATGCCCGGCTATTTTTTGGCTGCAGCCGTCATTGTTGTTTGGCAGGTCCGGGCTGGACTCAACCCACCACCTTAGGTGCATGTGGCTGGCGCCCTTGCCACTTGAGCCACAGGTGCCGAGCCTACCATGGCTTCTTTATCTGCTTCAGTTTCCTCTGCTTTGTAGAAGCCCCACCTCTCTGTGAGGCTTCTCCACACTACCCATTCCCAGCCTCCCCAGGGGCCACAAAGCCTGTGTTTAATAAAGCCAGACAGACCCTGTCATCCTCCAGATTTGGCAAGAATTTGTCCAGCCATGTTTGCAGCTGCACAATGAAGAAGAAACAAATTTGATTTCTTTATGAGAAAAATTGAATTTGAATGGTTCGTGGGAGGCTTGGAGGAAGGGATTGGGAATGTATGAAGAAGACAGGCCTTGGCCTGGCACCCAGAGCTCAGTGGGTAGGGCACTGGCCACATAACACCAGGAGTGGTGAGTTCGAACCCAGCCCGGGCCTGCTAAACAACAGTAACTACAACAAAAAAAATAGGCTTTGCGGTGGGTGCCTTAGTCTCAGCTACTTTGGAGGCTGAGGCAAGAGAATTGCTTAAGCCCAAGAGTTTAAGGTTGCTGTGATCTGTGACGCCATGGCACTCCACTGAGGGAGACTGTCTCAAAAAAAAAAAAAAGAAAAGAAAAGAAAAAAGAACACACTTTAAGCTAGCTCTCACCAGTGAGTAGAACCTGGAGGTGGAGGATAGTTTAGGCAGAAAGCAAGGTGTGGATGTAGCTGGAAGAGGGGGCTCGTTGCCGGGGGACAGATATAGGCACTAGATACAGGGCACCCTGAAGCTTGCCTGTGTGTGCTCTGTCAGGAGTGATGAGGTCCAGAAGGTTTCCCCAGTAGAGGAGCAGCCTGATGAGAGGGGCACACCACCCATTCCTTCATTTAGTGACCATGTGGTGCTTTCTGTGTGTTAGGCCCAATTTCTAGTGCTTAGATTTTACTAGGGAAGACAAACAGGATAACAAAATACCAGACCTGACCCATTTAAAATAGCAGCCTACTGCTTGCTCTGTCCTCCTCTTACCCTTTCTTTTACAGAACTTTTCCCCATAAGACATACATAGTATTTTCTTGTCTGTCTCCCCCATTGCAATGTCATCTCCACAAGAGCAGAACCTTTATCTGTTTTATTCCCTTCTGCATCATGAGAACAGTGCCAGCACCCAGTAGGTTCTCCATACATGTGTCTTGAATGGCTAGGACTGTGCAGAAAATTAAAATAGGAGGACGAGAGCAATGGTTGCTTGCCAGCAGATGATCTCGGATGGCCTCTCTGAGGAGGCAACGTATCAGTTGAGAAACTGTAATAGGAATTTCCTCTGAAATTGTGTTCTTAACATTGGTTAATCATGAGGCTTTAGGTGCTGAGAGCAGCACAAAAAATATACTTGATTTATTCGTTTGCTGCAGATTATTGACTCTCCTGCTGGGGGTACAGAGAGGCTAACTGTGAGCTAGCTAGAGGCTAAGCCGTGGGCTGGTCCCTGCTAATTGCAGAGGGGAGTGAGTGGGAGACACACCTGGCAGAGTGTTGCTTGGGGGTAGTTTAATGTTGAGACTGCCCGAGTGCCCCTGTCTTGTGGATGAGAAAAATGTACAAAGTCACCACTAAGCACCAACATCCTGGACTTGGTAAAATGATGTTGAACGACGTGAGTAGCCCTCAGTTTGTACAAAAACATCTTTTCAACTGAGGCACGGGCCTAATTTTTCTTTCTGTTTTTCTCATTTTTGTTCCATTTCCCTCTGGTTGTGAATGCATTTCATTTTCCGAAGTCATTTGAAGGTCCGCCAGAATCAAAGATGCTCTTTGCCTTCTTTCCGGGTCTATGGATTTGCTGGCCAGCTGTGGTAATGAGTTTTTGCCCAGCTTTGATTTTCATGCCTTGCCTCCCAGTGGGAGGAACTAGATATTTCTGATCTTACCTCTGCTCATATTCAGATCCAGCCAAGCAATCAGTGACTTCCCGGGCTTTTTTGTGGGAGACTGTGGGAAAAGTCCTGGTTGGCTGGCTATGAATTAATGAAATCCTTAGAAGTCTTTACTAAAGATAGCTCCTGTGGTTTTAAAAAATGGCATTGCCTTTTTAATTTGAGAAAGAGGTCATGGAGTTTTACCAAAATTAAGCAGAGAAAATGTAACATCTGGTTGTTTGGCTGAAGACGGCTTGAGGCACCGTGGGTTCCCAGTGCTCCTGTGCCCAAGGTGACTGTCACCAGGTCCCTCAGAAGGCTGCTCTAGATAAGCGGCTCTCATTCATTGTTCTGTCTGGGTTTTGAAGTCCTTGAGAGACAAATTCTACCTCCCACATCATTTCACCTGAGAGCATTTCATACCTCCTGAGCTTTCTTCCTTTTACCTAAAGGGTCACTTAAAAAAACAAAAGTACCATGGTTATGAGTTTGGTTAAAACTCCTGTAAGCATTGCTTTTATCTCATTAAATAAGGATGGGGTGGTAATGGGGGACTGTTTGGACGGAAGGCCAAGGGGCTTTTTTAAGAGTTCTAAAACGTCCTCAAATTAGTAGTTGTTCTGATAAGAAGAGCCGGAGAATGATAAATTTCTGGAGAAGAGTTTTAAGGAACACAGTGACCTATAACTTTTAAAAGCATAATGTTTTAAATATCTGCAAACATACACACCCCTCCCCTGCAGGTAAGTAGGTAACAAGTCATGACTTTTTTCTTCTCTTTCTTTTTTTTTTTTAGACAGAGTCTCACTGTTTCCCTGAGTATAGTGCCATGGCATCACAGCTTAACAGCAACCTCAAACTCTTGGGCTCAAGCTATGTTCCTACTTCAGCCTCCTGAGTAGCTGAGACTATAGGTGTTGCCACAATGCCTAGCTAGTTTTTCTATTTTTAGTAGAGATATGTTCTCGCTTTTCTCAGGCTGTTCTTGAACTCCTAAGCTCCTAAGCTCAAGCAATCCACCCCCCTCAGCCTCCCAGAGTGCTAGGATTATAGGTGTGAGCCACCATACCTGGCCAGTCATGATGTTTTTTAAAATCAGTTTATTTTTCATCTTGGTTCTACTCTGTACTTAAACTATAAATTTCCCTTTACAAATATTAGTAATATTTTGGAGCATAAATTTTCTGAAACTAAATGGGAAGTTGAAGTTGTTGCCAGCCACCTATACCATCACTGTACTTTTTCTCCTATACTTTGTATTCTGAAAATTTTTAACCTCTAGAAAAGTTGAAAAAAGAGTAAAATGAGGCTTGGTGCCTGTGGCTCAAGCTGCTAAGGTGCCAGCCACATACACCTAGGGTGGCGGGTTCAAATCTCCAGCCCGGACCCGCCAAACAACAATGATGGCTGCAACCAAAAAAATGGCCAGGCGTTGTGGCAGGCGCCTGTAGTCCCAGCTACTTGGGAGGCTAAGGCAGGAGACTCGCTTGAGCCCAGGAGTTGGAGGTTGCTCTGAGCTGTGATGCCATGGCACTCTACCCGGGGGGATAGCTTGAGGCTCTGTCTCAAAAAAAAAAAAAGAAGACTCGGCGCCTGTAGCTCAACCGGCTAAG
>CAUYTI010054621.1:0-20875 GCA_963575145.1 Galago senegalensis
CGGGCCCACCAAACAATAATGATGGCTGCAACCAAAAAAAAAAAAAAAATAGCTGGGTGTTGTGGCGGGCGCCTGCACCTCTACTTGGGAGGCAGAGGCAGGAGACTCACTTGAGCCCAGGAGTTGGAGGTTGCTGTAAGCTGTGATGCCACAGCACTCTACCCAGGGGGACGGCTTGAGACTCTGTCTCAGAAAAAAAAAAAAAAGAAAGAAATCTGTGGTCAGATCAGTGGGAGTACTGTCCTCTGGTCCATGAGAAGGCCTCCCTTACCTCTTTCCTCTTCCTAATGTCATTGCTGGCATCTGTCTGTGCAGGCAGGTCTCCTCCTGTTTCAGCAGTGGAAGTGCTCCTCTCCTATGTGAAGCCAGCCTGCTGCTTGGACTCAGGGAACCATCCCTTCTCTCTTCACTTGGCTTTTCCCCCTTTCCCTCCCAAAGCTGTTGTGTCTCTTCTCTCTCTGTCTCTCTTTCTCTCTCTCTCATTTGCAATTAAAAAGAAAAAAATTGCCTTCATATTAATACCAGACACTCCTATCAGGCTGCTTACTCTGTGGCAGGCACCATTCTAACAGCTTTATACTACTAACTAATGGACTCTTCACATCACCTCTCTAAGATAGCAGGTACCATTCTATTTTAAAGACAGGAAGGGGAGGCAGTAGGCTTGGGGGGCACTCGGTGATAACAGCTCTTCTCCTGCTGTCCTTCCTCTACTCCTCTGCAGAAAAGCACCTCACAGTTACACCTGCTGCCCCCTCCTCACCCACCATCTCTCCTCTTCTTGCTCCTTGTGGCTCATGTCTGTGTCCCCTCTCATGGTTCCTTGCAAGGTTAACCTACATCCTGCCAAAGCCAAAGATTGATTATCTGTGCTGCCTTCCTTGACCTCTGGGGACACAGACCATCGCTCATATTTTGAAACATGCTCCCCTCAGGGCTCTCCACACACCCCATTTTCCTCTGTTATTCTAACCACAGCCTCAGCGTTCTCTGCTAACTCCTCCTCCTGTACTCCGACTGTCTCAGTCTTCCCACACTCCTTCAGTGGGCTCATCTACTCCCTAGCTATAGTAGCCATGAAAATGCTAGTGACCCTCACATCGAGGCCACACTGGCTGGCCTTCCCCTGAACTTCATGCTCGGCTCATGCCCACGTCCCAGGCTGTGTTCTCTTGGTGTCCAGCAGGCATCTCAAACTTAACATGTCTAAAACAAGTGCTTGGTCCTCTCCTGCTCCAGACCCTAGTCTTCTCCATCCTATTAAGTGAAACCACTATTTACCTGTCCTTCAGAACAGAAGCCTCATCCTTAACTCTTTGCCTTCTCTATATCTCACAGTGAGTCCTTCAGCCAGTCCTCCCTGTTTCACCTTCAAATACATTTCATGATAAATGGTTACCAGCCACCTCCACCCAGATCCAAGACCAATGCCCCCTACCTAGTCTGTCTTCTTTCCTTTACCAAGCAGCCTGAATTGTCTTTGTAAAGTAGATTTGCAGTGGCTCATGTCTATAATCCTAGCGCTTTGGGAGGCTGAGGTGTGAGTTGGAGACCAGCCTGAGCAAAAGTGAGACTCTACTAAAAAGAGAAAAACTGAGGCAGGAGGATTGCTTGAGCCCAAGAGTTGGAGGTTGCTATGAGCTACAATAGCCACAGTACCACTCTACTCAGGGTGACAGCTTGAGACTGTCTCAAAAAAACCCCAGTAGTTTTGCAACACAACTCTCTTCCCTTAAAAAATCCCACAGAATCCAAATCCCTTTCTGTACTCACATGTCCCTACAAACCTGGCCCTGCTGCTGCTGGAGGTCATCCCCTTTCCTCCCCTTGCTCACAATGGCACTGTCCTATGGCCCTCTTTTTGTCCCCTGAACATGCCAAGCTCTTTTCCAACTCAATGTTCCAACTCATGGAGCATTCTTCCCCAGTGTGCAACCACCTCAGGTCTTGTCACCTTTCAGGGTACAACTTTGATGCCACCTGGCCGACAGGCCTGCCCCAACCTCATGAGCTAAAGCATCCTGGCATCACTCTCGCTCTCCATTTTGTGCTCTGTAGGCCCCTGGTGCAGGAGATTACCCAGTATGTGCATTATTTATGTTGTCTGTCCACAGCCACCCTCTAAGCCTCTTACTTCTGGTTCTCTGAGATGGGGACTTATCTGTTCAGTACCCTCTTCCCAATGCCTAGAACTCTACATGGCACACTCAGGCACTGAATATCAGCAACAGTCTCCAGCTGTGCTCAGGCCGCTTATCCTGTACAATGAGTGTCCTTCGGAGAAAAAGGAAGTCCTGAGGAAGGGGAGACTAGGGGATTGTTCTGCTTTTCCCACCCCAGGCCTGTGTCCAGCCCAAGGCCATCTGCTTCTTGTTCAGTGTAGGTCGGCCACTAGCTGGTGTGGTGTTGGGTAGGGTATGGGTGGAAAGGGGGGCGCAGCAGGTCATTGAGAACACAGGCCGAGCTCCAGATCGACGGTGCCGAGTTGTAGTGACTTTAGCCGCATTTGATTAAACCTGGACTAGCCCACTGGAACCTTGAGGGCCAGTAGCCTGGTTTCCTATCTCATGTCTGCTTTCTTCCAAGCTTCTCTTAGGGAGCAACAGAAGATCCTGATCGTGAGCCACGTGGTGACCTCATCAGCTGAGATGAACATTTGTTTTCTGGTTATATTTATAGAGCACTTTCTTGCTTCCTTGAACAACTCTGGCTGTATAATCTTGTTTACCTTCTCTTCGTCTAGATTTGCATTTGTAGGGGGCGGCTTTTTATCTGTGGCTCTTAGCCTTGTTGGACTGCCAATTTTTCTGTTTTTCTTCTTTTTGCTTTCATCTGTGGGGCTCTTTTAAGATCAAGCAGTCTGTAACTTCCAGTTACCAAGGCAGTAACTAGCATTATAAGGAAAGGGACAACATTGGCTCTGGCTGAGCATTTTGTGATGATTTTTCTGAGTGTCCTGTGGCCTCCCAGGGAAGGATGGGACTTGGTATTCTCCTTTCTGCCAGGCACACGCCTCACAATGCCAGGTGCTCCCTCGAGCCATCACAGGATAACCAGGGCAGACCCTCCGCACAGACCTCTGGGCTAAACCTGACTCCCTTCAGGGACATCTGATTCTGCCTACCATCCCCAGTGAATCACAGTGAGACTAAGATTGACAGCTTGGTTAGGAACCAGCTTGCCCAGCAGCACTGTCTACTTTGGGGGCCTATTAACCCAGAAATAGTCAGGGCCAGGAAAATGAGACCCTGAAAACTGAGGACAGACTGTATGGGGGCTAAATTCTGCTCCTGCCATCTGGCAATGGCTGTCAGTTCAAGAGTGCAGAAGGAGGCAGCACGGCCTTGTCCACATCCACCAGGCACCGCTGTGCAAGGAGTACATCTGGTGCCCCTTGACTTCTTAGCTATCATGTATTCTCCCTTGGGGTTATGGCTTCTCAACTATGCATTCTCAGCCAGGGAAATATTACCCCAGAGGCAGGGAGATTGATTCTTGGAGGACTGAAAAATAAAAACCACACTCTTTTTATGTATACACTACAGATATACATATAGCATGCACATAAAGATGTTTAAAAACACTCTTGAAGGGAGTGATAATGACAAAAGTTCAAGAAACCTCATCTTCGTCCTTCCTTGCATGCTCTTGCCTTTCTCCTGATCAAAACTTTGCTTTCAGCAAAGAATCTAAAGCACATCTCCCCTAAGTGATACACGTCTGATTATAGTTTAAAATAGCACCTCTCACAGGAATATCTGCTCACGAAGAGGCCTGACAAGTTAAGATGGAAAGGAATAGGCTCCAGCAGTGGCACTGTAGGTTAGAGCAAGCAAACTCAATGCTGCTTTTTGAAACACTTGCTTTCACCGACCATATCTTTTAAACCAGTTATCCCCAGACGTTTTGGCATCAGGGACCGGTTTCATGGAAGACAATTTTTCCATAGACTTGGGTGGGGCAAGGGGATGGTTTCAAGATGATTCCAGGGCATTAAGTTTATTGTACACTTTATTTCTGTTATTATTACATTGTAATATATAATGACATAATTATACACTCACCATAATACAGAATCAGTGGGAGCCTTGACCTTGTTTTCCTGATACTAGACAGTTTTATCTGGGTGTGACGGGAGACAGTGACACCCAAAGTGTGTTGTTATGTCCTCAGCTCCACCTCAGATCATAAGACATTAGATTCTTATTAACAGCATACAATCTAGATCCCTCTCCTGTGCAGTTTATAGTAGGGTTCACGGTCCTCTGAGAACCTAATGCTACTGCTGATCTGACAGGAGGCAGAGCTCAGGCGGTGATGCAAGTGATGGGGAAGGACTATAAATACAGATGAAGCTTTGCTTTCTGGCCCCACCACTCACCTCCTGTTGTGCAGCCTGATTCCTAACAGGCTACAGACCAGTACCAGTCCTCAGCCCAGGGGCTGGGGACTGCAGTTTTAAATATTAATAAAAAATGTGGACACATTGTCTGCCAAAACATTAAAGAAAAAAGATTTTAAATGTAAGAGACTTTTTCTTAGGTGTGGTTTAGAAACGGACATGCTAGAAATTTTAGGATAGTTTAATGGTTTTTGGAAAACCAGAACAGTTTTTGAAGTCAAGATGATTCTGAAAAATCCAGAATTGTGGTTTCATTGATACAGGGCTCTCAGCGTTCCTGAAACCAGAGCTTCAGGCTTGGGCCAGCTGCATTTTTGCAAAAGGCAGCTGTCAGTACTGAATGGATCCAGATAGAGACCAAGGTAGCTGTGGGTGGGCGCATGCAGGAAGAGGGAGAGCTCTTTGCACTCAGATGTTCTTTCTACACTTTTCCTTGGACAGAAGCAGCAGCCTTGGGCCTCACAGGGCTCACCTTGCTCTGCAGACGCACTCTGTGTGTGTCTGAGATGCACTCCAAGGAGCAGCTCGGCAAGTCTCAAGGTTCATGACGTCATCCCCCCACTATTCTTGGCTGTAACCAGAATCTTACTGGTGACTCATGTCCAGTTTTGGCTTTAAAGGTAACAGAGACTTGGAACAACTGGATATGGTCCATATAAGAACAAATAAAATGACTAAATGCTTGAAAAATAGATCCTATGCAAAATGCAATTAGGACTGCTTAACTTGGACTGGAGAGGGCAGATGGAAGAGGTTATTTATATGGGGAATAGTGATAAACTCTTCTCTTTTTTCGCCTTTTTGGATGTAGATGAGATATAAATAATATCCGTGCTTTATTTATTTCTCTCTGCTGAGAACCAAGTTAAAAAAAATAGGGCTTGATTTGCAATGGCAGAGATGTAGGGCAGATATAAAGAGGTATCCCAGTATGTTGTTAGACATTGGTCCTTTCAGGTACTCGGTTTTGTCACTTTTTCTGGAAAAAGTGTAAAAGCAAGGTGCATTAAGGGTAGTTTTGCTGCAGTGGAGCTAGTTAATAGAGTAGAACTTCTGTAAGTTTACCACCCAAGGGGCTGGAACAAACTGGTCAACATAATGAAGGTGGCCAGCATACGGATACGTACGTGTGGTGCATGTCCCATCTACCAAAATGAGGTCAGCTTAAGGAAGTGGTCAGTGTAGGGAGATGGTCAACTGTGGAGGTACAACTGTATTTACTACATCCCTGTGACCAAGGACCTGGGTAGGACCCTGTAGAAGCCAGAAAATGTATATTTCCTATTTTCTGAAAAATTCTGATTTTAGGATTAATTATTCTGATTCTTTTCGATCCTAAAGGCCAAATGGAGCAGAGTAGAGCAACTGGAAGGAAGATATGAGCACTTGTTCTGGCTCGGACATTCTTTACGTTTCTGACCTTGGAAGAATCATAGTTTCCTTCCTCACAAGGTGGTGATGACAATGTCTTTCCTTCTTACCTCACAGGTCATTAAGTATGTCAAATAGGATAACAAATACGACAGTGGTCTCTAAACTGTCAAGTGCTATACAAATACAGGAACTATTCTTTTTTTTTAATTTTGGATTAATATGAAGATACATTCAATTAGGTTACACTGTTTGTGTTTGTTAGATAAAGTCTGAGTTGTAGCTGAGTCCTTCACTCAGGAAGTACGCCATATACCCCTACATGTACCTGTTAGGTGGGAGCTTACCAAACCTCCTCCCTCCCTTGCCCTTTCCCCCTTCTTTATTTATGAGGAACTATTCTTAATTTTTTTTTTTTGAGACAGAGTCTCAAGTTGTCACGTAGAGTGCTGTAGTGTCACAGCTCATAGCAACCTCAAACTTTTTTTTTTTTTTGAGACAGAGCCTCAAGCTATCCCCCTGGGTAGAGTGCCGTGGCATTATAGCTCACAGCAACCTCCAACTCCTGGGCTCAAGCGAGTCTCTTGCCTCCGCCTCCCAAGTAGCTGGGACCACGGGCGCCCGCCACAACGCCCGGCTATTTTTTTTTGGTTGCAGCCGTCATTGTTGTTTGGTGGGTCCGGGCTGGGGATTCGAACCTGCCACCTTAGGTGTACGTGGCTGGCGCCTTAGCCGGTTGAGCTATAGGCGCCAAGCCACAACCTCAAACTCTTAGGCTTAAGCCATTCTCATGCCTCAGCCTCCCAAGTAGCTGGGACTACAGGCACTCACCACAATGCCCAGATATTTTTTGGTTTTGTTGTCATTTGTTGTCTATTTTTTGGTTGTCATTGTTGTTTGGTGGCCTGGACTGGATTTGAACCTGCCAGCTCCAGTGTATATGGCTGGCACCCTAGCCGCTTGAGCTACAAGTGCCACCTATTCTTAATTTTTATGAGCCATTCTTTGGGCCTTGATCAAAGGTGCTTCTAGCTGAAGGTATTGCTGGAAATTGATCTCCAGGTTTGAATTTCAAAACCTTTACAATTTATCCATTCAAACATCCTCCTGTCCATCCACCTACTTATTTCTCAGAGAGTGCCCACTCTATGGTAGGCACAGAGATGCCATGTCAAATCAGACACTGTGCCTGTCCTGAGGAAGGCAGATGACAGTTTGGTAAGGGCAGATGGAGAAGTAAACAGGCAATTACAGTGCCATGTGAATGCTCAGATCTGATCAGCATAAGGTACTACAGACCCCACTCAAGGGTCCCAAATCCATCCTTGTGAGGGGAGAGAGAAACTTCCCGGGCAATTCCCAACTAAGTCTTGAGTAGTAGGAGTTAGGCAAATGAAGAAGGAATGAAATGGAGAGGCCTCTAGGCCAAGGGAGCCATGGGCACAATGACACAGAAGCAAAGTGAAAGGTTGGTGTGCAGCAAGACCTGTAAGTAAAGTGAAAGTTACAGATTCCCCACCCAGGAGGGCAGGACGCAAGGGAGGCCAGTGAACCAGGATCCCCCCACACAGGAGGGCAGGGCGCAAGGGAGGCCAGTGAACCAGGATCCCCCCACACAGGAGGGCAGGGCGCAAGGGAGGCCAGTGAACCAGGATCCCCCCACACAGGAGGGCAGGGCGCAAGGGAGGCTCATGAACCAGGATCCCCCCACACAGGAGGGCAGGGCACAAGGGAGGCCGGTGAACCAGGATCCCCCCCCACAGGAGAGCAGGGCGCAAGGGAGGCCTGTTAACCAGGATCCCCCCACACAGGAGGGCAGGGCGCAAGGGAGGCTCGAGAACCAGGATCCCCCCACACAGGAGGGCAGGGCGCAAGGGAGGCTCATGAACCAGAAGCTGCCTCCCCAGTAGCTTACCTGCCTTGTTAGGGAGTTCGGACTTTATCTTGAAGACAATAGGTGAGCCTCTGAGGGGTTTTAAATAGTGAGTGTTAACCTCAGCTTGAAATTTTAGAAATGTCGCTCCTGGCTCGGCACCTGTGGCTCAAGTGGCTAAGGCGTCAGACACATACACCTGAGGTGGCAGATTCGAATCCAGCCCAGCTGCCAAACAACATTGACGGCTGCAACCAAAAAATAGCTGGGTGTTGTGGCGGGCACCTGTAGTTCCAGTTACTTGGGAGGCAGAGGCAGGAGAATCGCTTGAGCCCAGGAGTTGGAGGTCGCTGTGAGCTGTGATGCCACAGCACTCTACCCAGGGTGACAGCTTGAGGGTCTGTCTCAAAAAAAAAAAAGAAAGAAAGAAAAAAGAAAAAAAAATGTCACTCCTAAGGCAATCTTTTTTTTTTTTGGAGACAGAGTCTATGTTGCCCTCGGTAGAGGGCTGTAACATCACAGCTCACGGCAATCTCAAACTCTTGGGCTTAAGCAATTCTCTTGCCACAGCCTCCCAAGTAGCTAGAACTACAGGTGCCTGCCACAATGCCCAGCTATTTCTTTTGGTTGTTGTTGTGGCAGTTGTCATTGTTGTTGAGCAGGCTCTGGGTCAGGTTTGAACCCACCAGCCTCAGTGTAAGTGGCCAGCGGGTGCTGAGCCTCCTAAGGCAATTTTGAGGAGGAATTGGAAAGGCAAGACTCTAGTCATGAAAACCAGTAAGAAGGCTGCTGTAACAATTCAGGGAGAATGGAGGTGCCTGACTGGGAGAAGGCAGGGTGGGCAAGAGTTTCCCCAGTACAACAAGGTAGAGGCCTTGGCACTGTGGAGGTGGAGATAAAACAGCGCCCAATGATGGCCAGGACTAGAGTATGGCCAATAGCATGGGACCTGGATGTGAGTGGATAAGGTCACTTATCCACTGGACAGTGATAAGCAAGGACAGGGATCTAGGAGGCTTCTCCTAAGGCTTTTTAAAAATCATGATAGAATACATATAACATAAAATTCACAATCTTAACATTTTTAGTGTATGAACTACACCAGATTAAGTGCATTAAGTGTTTTAAGTAGCACTAAAGACAACAATATTGTTGCACTACCATCACTATCATCTGTCCATAGAACTCTTTCCATCTCGCAAAGTGAAACTCTTGACCCCACTGAACACTAGCTCCCCATTCCTCCCCACTACCTAGGCCAGCCCCTGGCAACCACCATTCTATGAATTTTTGTCTCTATGAATTTGACTATTCTAGGTACCTCATAAAAGTAGAATCACACAATATTTGTCCTTCGGAGACTGGCTTGTTTCGGCTTAGACTATGGATGAACTTCCCCAGGGTTCATCCAAGGTATAATATGTGTCAAAATGTTCTTCACTTTTAAGGCTGAATAATTTTCTATTGTATATACTCCTATCTCTTTTAAATATTTGCTTATGATACACAAGAAGAAATGTAATTTACTTCATCACCTCTTGTACATGTATACATTGTTATTTAAAAAATACATTATTAGCATATGTTTTTGTATATTACATATTTTTGAAGTAAATGTCTTACCCCAAACCCACCTTTCCTACATGTGAAGTACTCTGATATTTTATTTCTATTCAGTTTCTTTTAAAAATGCTGCTTATAATCCTTTAAATCAACTTCATGACACATTAATGGGTTGTGATCTCTAGTTTGTAAATGATTGGTCTGTTTGGATATTGAAGTTACCCAGGACGATAGCAAGACTTGGCGTGGAGTGGCGCCAAGGCCTCCAGTGAAGAAGAAGGGGCAAACACACAGCTCCATGCATTTGTTTTCATGAATGGCCTATAATTTCAGCACAATGTATTAAGCAAAGGTCCAAATGATCGGTTTATATCTGGTGTAAACAGAATAATACATGGATTTGCTGTTTTTTCTCAATGGTTGCCAGTTGGCAAGGGTCTTTTGCTTTGATTTATTCTTTGCCAGTGACCCTTCTCCTCCCTTTTTCTATTTTAGGGGAGAACTGAGTAAACTGCCTTTCTCCATATTCCTAGGATCCCACAGTCTGATCTGAGAATGCAGAAGGGCAGATAGGAACCTTGGCAGCAGGTACTGTGGCCTCTAGACTCTGCAGTGCTTGCATAGGTTCTAGCCATCTCACAGTTGCAAAAAGAATCAATCCCCTAGAGCAAGGGTGTCCCACATGCGGCCCAAGACAAAATCATAAACTTACTTTAAACACTATGAGATTTTTTGTGTGATTTTTTTTGTTTGTTTTTGAGACAGAGTCTCACTTTGTTGCCCTTGGTAGAATGCCATGGCATCATAGCTCACAGGAACCTCAAACCCGTGGACTTAAGCGATTCTCTTGCCTTAGCCTTCCAAGTAGTGGGACTACAGGCACCTGCCACAATGCCCGGCTATTTTTGTTGTTGTTGTTGTGGTTGTCATTGTTGTTTTAGCTGGCCCGGGCTGGGTTTGAACACGCCAACCTTGATGTAAGTGGTCAGCTCCCTACCCACTGAGCTACGGGCACCACTTTTTTTTTTTTTTTTTTAGGCAGAGTCTCACTTTGTCACCCTTGGTAGCACTTGGGCTCAAGCGATTCTCTTGCCTCAGTTTTCCTGAGGAAACTGGGTAGCTGGGACTGCAGGTGCCCACCACAATGCCTGGCTATTCTGAGAGATGGGGGGGGGTCTCACTCTAGCTCAGACTGGTCTCGAACCTGTGAGCTCAGGCAATCTGCCCACGTTCACCTCCCAGAGTGCTAGGATTACAGGTGTGAGCCACCGCAACAGGCCCAGGTAGGCATTATTATTGGATAATTAAGAGCATTCCCACACCTCTGCAGCACCTCACACATCACCAGCTGTGCTTTACAATCAACCCTCTGCCTTGCCCTGCATCAGCAGCTGGGATGTCGAAAGGTCCAAGCTTTGCTTTCTATTTCCCTGTCAATTAATTTTCATAATAAAAGTAAATATAGTCCCTTATCTAGTTTATTATTATTTTTTTTTTTTGAGAGAGAGAGAGACTCTCACTCAGTCGCCCTGAGTAGAGTGTTACGGCATCATAGCTCACAAAAACCTCAAACTCTTGGCCTCAAACAACTCTCTTGCCTCAGCCTCCCAAGTAGCTGGGACTACAGGCACCCACCACACCTGGCTACTTTTTAGAGCTAGGGATCTTGCTATTATTGCTCAGGCTGGTCTCAAATTCCTTAGCACAGGCAATCCATCCACCTAGGCCTCCCAGAGTGCTGGGATTATGGGCGTGAGCCACTGAATCTGGACTTATCTATTATTATTTTTTTAATCCCAGTATGGTTTGTATGACATCTCAAAGAAAAGAGAACCTCAAAAGAGAAAAAGAAAAATTACAGATGAAGGAAGATTGTTCAGCGACAATTGGACAGATGACTACATTTTGGTTGAGGCAAATAGTAAGGGTAGGGAAACTGTGCAAATCTTCAAAGACTATCATTTGCATGATATGCAGGAACATGCTGCCAAATTCCATGTGTATGAAGCATTTTGTTTTAAGGACAAAATAGCAGAACTGTAATACAAAAAGTCTCTCTTCTCAACAAAATTTTTTTCTAAAAGTTGCAACTCAGACAGATTCCATTATAAAAGCTAGTTACATGGTAGCATATTTAATAGCACAAAAATCAAAACCATTTAAGGATGGTGAGTTTATTAAACAATGTATGAAAAGCATGGCAGATAATTTTCCCTAAACAAAAGGGGGATATTTCTAAAATCAGTTCATCTCACCAGAATATAGTCAAGCAAATTGAAGAAACTGGAAAATCTATCAAAAGTTTGGAAAGTAAAGCTGCTAATTTTAAATTTTATGCTTTGGGGATGAATAACAGCACTGATGCTACAGATGTGGCTTATATACAGTAACAATGACAAAGATAACGTCGCCAAAGAAATAGCTCCCTCCCTTTTTTTTTGAGACTCTCACTCTTTCACCCTGGGTTGAGCACTGCAACATCATAGCTCACAGCAACCTTAGTCTCTCTGCCTTGAGCAATCCTCTTGCCTCAGGCTCCCAAGTAGCTGGGACTATTGGCATGCGCCACTACATCCAGCTATTTTTTTCTATTTTTAGTAGAGACGAGGTCTTGATCTTGCTCAGGCTGGTCTCAAACTCTGGAGCTCAAGCAGTCTGCCCACCTTGGCCTCCCAGAGTGGTAGGATTACAGGAGTGAGCTACTGCACCAGGTTGAAATGGCTTCTTTAGTGCCATTAAAAGACAAAACTAAAGTAAGAGATTTATACGAAGCAATAAAAAAAAAATGTTAAAGTGATTTTCTCTGTTCATTGTCAACATATCTGGTAGAGATACCGATTGTGTCCAGGCGATGGTAGGTAGAAGAGAGGGACTTGCAAGATTAATAGAAGACAATCCAATTACCGCTCAAAACTCACATTTGATGGAGTGTCATTGCATAGTATGTCAAGAAAATTTATGTGCAAAAGCTTTAAAAATGGATAATATCATGCAAATTGTCATCAAGATTATGAATTTCATAAGAGCCAAGGGATTGAATCATCACCAATTTCAGGAATCTTTTAAAAGTGTTGATGCTGACTATAGTGATATCATTTACTTTTCCAAAGTAAGAAGGCTAAGTCAAGGCCAAATGCTGAAAAGATTTGCAACATGTTATCAAGTCATTTATGGTATCAAAACCCAAATTTGTACCAGAATCTTCAGAGAGAGAGTTACTTGTGTTATGAAAACAAGTATTGGCTGGTATAGATAGCACATTGGCAACAAATTGCATTCACTATCAGGAACAAAATGCAGATCAAACCTCCAGGAACGAAGCTTTCATATACATTTGAAAAGCACATTCTCAGCTAACTCTCAGAAGCCAAGAATGAAAACTGACTTATGGGGCTGGCACCCTACTCCTTTGAGCCACAGGCGCCGGCCCCATATGCTGGAGGTGGTGGGTTCAAACCCAGCCCCTGCCAAAAACTGCAAAAGAATAAAAAACTGGCTTACAGATTTTTTTAGTGGATTTAACCACTCATTTAAATGAGTTAAACATGGGTGGCGCCTGTCACTCAATGAGTAGGGCACTGGCCCCATATACTGAGGGTAGCAGGTTCAAACCCGGTCCCAGCCGAACTGCAACAAAAAAATAGCCAGGCATTGTGGTGGGCACCTGTAGTCCCAGCTACTCAGGAGCCTGAGGCAGGAGAATCGCCTAAGCCCAAGAGCTGGAGGTTGCTGTGAGCTGTGACACCATGGCACTCTACTGGGCTCTACAAAGTGAGACTCTGTCTCAAAAAATAAATAAATGAATGAGTTAAACATGCATCTTCAAGGTGAAATCCAATTATCGATACAATCTTCCAAACCGTAAGTGTTCCAAATCAAACTGAAATTATGGCAAGCTCAAATTAGGGCAAATAATTTTATGTGTTTAGACACGTTGGTTAAACACAATCCTGTGAAGAGAAAAAAACATGCAGCCTTGCTTTTTGATTTGATATAAGAATTTGAAACCAGATTTCAAGATTTTGGTATATTTTCTCCTCCATTTTCAGTCAACATTGCCAATTTATAAATGGAATACATAGAGCTGCAACCTGACATTCAACTTAAAGAAAAATTTGATCATGGCTCTTTACTGGACTTTTAGAGGTTCTGTTTTCCCAGAGACAAATTATCCCTCACTTCACAATCATGCCTCATTCAGGCCATCACTTTTTGGCAGCACCTACATTTGCGAGCAACAATTTTCAAAGATGAAGCACAATAAGAGTAAAACTAGAACCAAAATATCTAATGAGCACCTTGAGAACTCACAGAGAATTTTAACTATTTTTATCCAACTGTGATTGATTGGGTTTCTCAAAATACAATGTCAAATATCCCACGAGTTTCATATTGCCTGCTTTTCTTCTATAATGAAAAATACTCTAGGCTGGGCACCTGTAGCTCAAGTGGCTAAGGCACCAGCCACATACACCAGAGCTGGCGGGTTCAAATCCAGTCCAGGCCCACCAAACAACAATGACAACTACAACCAAAAAATAGCCGGGCATTGTGGTGGGCACCTCAATCCCACCTACTTGGAAAACTGAGGCAAGAGAATTGCTTAAGCCCAAGAGTTGGAGGCTGCTGTGAGCTGTGACACCACGGTACTCTACCCAGGGCGACAGCTTAAAACTCTGTCTCAAAGAAAAAGAAAAATATTCTAGCAATCTGGGAGGCTGAAGAGAGTGGATTGCTTGAGGTCACAAGTTCAAGACCAGCCTGAGCAAAAGCGAGACCTTATCTCTACTAAAAATAGAAAAACTGAGCCAAGAGGACCAAATGAGCCCAAGAGTTGGAGGTTGCTGTGAGCTATGATACGACAGCACTCTACCCAGGGGGATAGCTTGAGACTCTGTCTCAAAAAAAATTTTAAAAACATGTTTTATTACTTAAATTTGTACATTTTCTGTATTAGTGAGAGCAAACTTGGTACCCACTCAATGATTTATTTTTTTTTGAGACAGGATCTTACTCTGTTGCCCGAGGCTAGAGTGCCGTGACATCAGCCTAGCTCAAAGCAACCTCAAACTCCTGGAACTCAAGCAATCCTCCTGCCTCAGCCTCCCAAGTAGCTGGGACTACAGACAGTTGCCACAACACCTGGCTAACACGCAACAATTTTAAAAGACTCTCTGAACATGTGGTTGTATAATTAGAGGATCATTATGTTAGGACATTTTTGTTTATCTGTAATTTTTTTTTGGCTCATCAGCTTTCATTAGTGTTTGTGTATTTAATGTGTGGCCCCAGACAACTCTTATCCAATGTGGCCCCAAGAAGCCAAAAGTTTGGACACTGTTGCGCTACAGGGAGAGGCAATGTCCAGAGGAGAGAGTGGTGAGGTTCAGCCTCTAGACTGGATGCCAGAGGTGTGCCTTGCCCAGAGATGAGAGCCGAGCAAGCAAGGGTCAGGCTGCCCAGAGTGTGCAGTGGGAGGAAAACTGGGGCAGCTGGGCATAGTGATGGTTCAAGGTCAAAGGGTCTCTCTATTGTCTTCATAGGTCTTTATACCCCCAGCTATTTCTATTAAATATTAACACAAAGTATCAGGAGATTTCACCATCATTAATTAGCTAATCTCTCTGGCATCCCCACGGGATGAGGTCAGAATGATCACCATCTCAGAAGCAATGAAAAAATAAGCAGGGGTGGGAAAGGAAATCAGAGGGAAGTTCATAGCTTCTCAAACATTCACCAAACACCCACTCTGCACTGAACCAACAAAGATACAACGCACATAAGACAGTCTCTGTTTTGTTTTTGTTTTTTGGGTTTTTTTTTGAGACAGAGTCTCAAGCTGTCACCCTGGGTAGAGTGCCATGGCATCACAGCTCACAGCAATCTCCAACTCTTGGGTTTAAGTGATTCTCTTGCATCAATCTCCCAGGTAGCTGGGACTACAGGCACCCTCCACAACTCCTGGCTATTTTTTGGTTGCAGCCATCACTGTCGTTTGGCAGGCCCAGGCTGGATTCAAACCTGCCAGCTCCCATGTATGTGGCTGGCACCCTAGCCACTGAGCTATAGGCACTGAGCCACAGTCTCTTTCGAGTGTTGACCTAAGCTTTAGTGTAGTGTTGATCAGACTAGGTATTCTGAGCTAAGGGCTTGGAGTCTGCAAATGTCTAGTGACGAGGCAGATTCGTTCAGAAAAGAATTGAGGTTCGCATCAGGAGGCTAGAATTCAAGAGCAGACATTGGGCAGGAACTGATCTTGCCAAGATTTTGATGGTTGGTTTGACCAGTGAGGATCACAGAGAGACTTAGGATACCCCAATGCTTAGGCTGAGCTATTTGAGCACCAAAAAATATACCTCAAGAACATCAATAAGACATTATGAGCTGGAGATTCAACTATAGAAGAACTTAAGGAGTTTTATAAAATATTGTTATATATGGCACTTTATATTCTTCAATGATCTATTATGTATATCAATAACTGCATTTTATTTTTTTATTTATTTATTTTTGAGACAGAGTCTTGTTCTGTTGCCCAGGCTATAGCCTCAGCCTAGCTCGCAGAAACTGCAAACTCCTGGGTTCAAGCCATCTTCTCTGCTTTAGGCTCCCGAGTAGCTGGAACTACAGATGCCTGCCACTATACTTGGATAATTTTTTCTATTTTTTGTATAGACAGGGTCTTTTTTTTTTTTTAGACAGAGCCTCAAGCTATCCCCCTGGGTAGAGTGCTGTGGCATCTCAGCTCACAGCAACCTCTAAGTCCTGGGCTCAAGCAAGTCTCCTGCCTCAGCCTCCCAAGTAGCTGGGACTACAGGCGCCTACCACAACGCCCAGCTATTTTTTTGTTGCAGCTGTCATTGTTGTTTGGTGGGCCCGGGCTGGATTCGAAACCACCACTTTAGGTGTATGTGGCTAGTGCCTTAGCCACTTGAGCCACAGGCGCTGAGCCACAGACAGGGTCTTGTTCTTACTCAGGCTGGTTTCAAACTCCTAGCCTCAAGCAATCCTCACACTTTAGCCTTCCAGTGCTAGAAGTACAGGCGTGATCACCTGCCCTGACTGCATTTTGTCTTTTTAACACAGTGAGGTGAGTAGAGTAGGCATTCACTTACCCTCATACCTCTATTCTACACCCCCATACTGCTTTTACTTGAGAAAAGAATTGAGGATCACGGGGTAAGTAATTTGTTCTGTGACACCTAGAAAAAGAGCCTGGACACTCTGACCCAGGTCTGGGCTCTCTCCACCACTCCCAGGACACCTCTTCAGGTCCACACTGTCCTCTCCAACCGTGCTTTCTCTGCACAGCCCTAAGAGTTCTGCTTCCTAGGAGAGACTGCCCCAGCTAGGAAAAGGGACACCCAGGGCTTCACATCTGTTGGTCCTCAGAGGCAGCATTGTATGCCATGTGTGCATCTGATGGGTGCTGAGAACTCGGTTCTCCTTTTTATCCCACTTCTGGGGATAGAAGAGGGAAGCTTCAGCTAGGCTGTCCCCCTGCCCCTCAACCAGCCAACTTGGTGAACGATTCCTCTGGGTGGGCCTTGGGTGAGGGAGTGTTGTGGTAGAACTGGTGTCACTTTTCTGGTTAGAATCATGACTCTGCCATGTACTAGCTGGTAAGTTTAAAAGTTAACCCTTCTGAGATTTCGTCAAATGGCAATACTAATAAACACCAAGCTGGATTGTTTTTAAGACTAAGCTTGGAACGTAGGTCTCATTCAGTGAATAGTAGCTGGTGTTAGAAATGGTGGAAGGAGCTATTAGCACCAGGAGTTCGGAAGTCTTTGCAGTTTTGTCCAAGGGTCCTGGCCCTGCCTCTCTCTGCTGGTGGGTCAGGCTCTGTCATGCTTGCCCACTAACTCAGGGCATCCTGCACACTGGACACCATTGTTCTGGGATCCAGAGAGACTCACAGTATTGCCTCAAGGCATCCTGACCTAGTGAATCGCCTCCTTTAGGAGCCGGTACTTTCCCATCCTCCCCCAACCAGCTAATTTACTGCAGACCAAAATAGCTCAAATGGAACTTGGGTCCCAGGAAGGCCACAGCTGGCCCTGAGCATTGAATTCCAGGGCAGGAAGGGCTTTCAGGGGTCTCACACCCACTCTCCATTCAGACTCCAAGCAGATAACCCCTGCAGTGGAAATCAAGAAGGTTCCTAATGCTATCGAACCTCATTTTTCTTCCAGTCTTATGTCCCAACCTGCCTGAAAGAGCCCTCTGAGCTGGCAGAGGCCAATGGTCACTCCCTCAGCTTTCCCAGTTCAATGTTGACCCTCGCAGCCTCTGGATTTTGCTTGCACACAATCTACTTTTCAAACTCGGCTTGCTCTTCACCTCTAGCCCTCCCTGAGGTTTTGTGCTCCCTCAATTCAGGTGGGGGCTGGGGTGGGAAGGGGCAGAGACTGATCCAATAGCACGGAAAGGATACTGGCAGCCAATGTACTCCTGATTTGGGAAGAAGAGGAAAAGGAAGGGTGTATCCAAGGATACAGTGTATTTTCTTTTTGGCAATCCAGAGAGATGCTAGTGTTTCCTTAGCCACACAAGTACCCAAGGGTGCCTCAGGGCAGAGGGGGGTAGATGAAGGGTGGGAGGAGCTGATGGGTTGCAGGGAGGCAGAGGGAGGGCTCCAGAGGCTGAGTGCAGGAGTCAATTTTCCAGGAAGTGGACGTGTTTGCTGAGACAGGTGGTTGGCCTGGAAAAACAAGATCATGGCCTTACTTCTTTATTTTACCTCACTGGTGGAGACCTGGTTACTCATTAGGCTAAGGGATCCTGATAATGCATTCATTCAACAAATATTCCAGGACTGCCTGGAGGGCTTTGGAGTAGGAATTATGGAAATAAAATGCACAGCTGAACCCTGCAGGAAGTTAGTAGTTTGGTGGGGGGCTTCACTTCATAAACAGATGGTCAGTGGCTGGGCTGCCATGCAGGCTAAGTACAGGGTGCTAAGTACACAGACTGGGAACATTCGTCCTCCTGAGAGAGGTAAGGAGGGATTCAGGAAAATCTTCCTGGAAGGAGTGATAACTGAGCTGACTCTGAAGAGTTAAAAGGAGTTAGCCAGTTTAGAAAGCAGTGAAATGGTTATAGGAAGAAGGAATAACTTGCTCCAAGTCCCAGGTTCAGAGGGAGCAGAGTGGGCCATGGCAATGGCAGGCTGGACCTGGCTGGGGCTGTGGTGTGTGAGGGGAAATCAGGCTAGGGAGGGAGGCAGGGGCTGGGTCCAGAAGGATAAGGCAGGCAGTATCCCACAGGGGGTGCGCCTGTGCTCCTTGAGGGCATCCTCTAGGCTGCCCAGGGTGGGCAGTGGCTGTATCCCTCCACCAGGGCTGCAACATGTCTCAGAACCCAGCTCAGGAGGGAACTGCACGCCACGCCAGGACAGGCCGAGCAGGGGGGTTCCTAGGCTGCATAGTGGGGCACATCTATGGCCTTCTCCAGTTGTTCAAAGGACTGAGGATTCTTTCCACAGATTTTTTTTTTTTTTTTGAGACAGAGTCTTAAGCTGTCACCCTGCATAGAGTGCCATGGTGTCACAACTCACAGCAATCTCAAACTCTTGGTCTTAAGCAATTCTTTTGCCTCAGCCTCCCAAGCTGAGACTACAGGTGCCTGCCATAGTGCCCAGTGATTTTTGTTGTTGTGGCAGTTGTCTTGTTGTCCTAGCAGGGCAGAGCCAGGTTCAAACTGCCAGCCTCAGTGTATGTGGCCAGCGCCCAGTGCTATGGGCACTGCCCCTTTCCACAGATTTTTTTTTTCTTTCCACAGATTTTAAGGCTACCAGACTGACTTCAGGAATTTCTCACTGGGGTGAAACTGAGCAGCTGTAGGGTAGGACAGGGCATGGCACCTGGGCTGACAGCTATATTTCACCAGTTGTATCTGGTGCAGGGAGAGAAGGGCAACCCTGCTCTAACTGCAGTGACACTGCTGTGGGAAGGGAGGCAAGGTGAGAGGCAGAAGAGGTGACTCCACTGGAATGTGAGTCCTAGTTGTTAAATGGCTCACTTCAGGATTGGCTGCATCTACCACCCCTGAGAGACTGTGGAACCCCAAAGTGATGGGGCAAGGGACTGTTTTATTGTTACGTCCTGTTGCTGAGAATTTAAAATGGATCCAACTGGGCAGAGAACATGCCAATCCCCAAAACACCACCCTGCCCTTGCCTAGGGAGCATGCACGCACATGCAGTACTCTGCACTCCTTCTTCAGGTGAATTCCTTTCTCTGCTTGACTATGGGGTGGGGGTAGGGGTGAGGGCTAGGAGAAGAAAACATGGCAGGGATTGTCAGTTTGCTTTGTCCAGTTTTGGCCTTAGAATGAGACCCTTGGTGAGGTGCTTAATGTAGACTTGCAGCTGATCCACATGGCCAGTAGCTGGGTGGTTCCAAGCTGTCTTTCTCAGGGCCAGGGTCTTCATTAGACACCCCAAATCCGAGCCTTGGCACATACCTTGCTACTGTCTCGAGTTCCACAGACTGGCAGTACTGTGATATATGCTGTATTGCACAAGAGGAATCACAGCCACAGGACAATTTTCCTAAAGCTGTTTGCCATTCAGCTACCTGAACAATCCTTGTCTTCCTTTCTGCTACCTTTCTTCCCAATCCTACTTTCCTCTCACTCTTCACTAGGTAGAGATGACCCAAGGATGGCCTAATCCTCCTTTTCCTTTCTCCCTTGTAGCTCTCTCCTACCCCATCCATCTTGTTCTCTGTTCTTCCTATTCTGTCTGCAGTCAGCTCAGCTGGGCTTTGATCTTAGGGGTCAAGGGAGCCTCGAAGGCACTCTCTGTCCTTGTTGGCTGGTTTGACACTTTATTTTCCAAAATGTTATTCGACCCCTCTGTCGTTGCATGGCTCCAGCGGGTGCCACTGCCCTGTGGTCTATGTCATGCACTAGGGGCATCTTGCCCATGCCACACAAGTCCATGGTGCCCTCTGGAGTAGTGCAGCTCAATTGTCTTGGTTTCAGTGAGGCACTCAAAGTCTTCAAAGCAACGAATCTCTCAGGGGAAATTGTTGGCTTCCTGGTGGAGACCAGATTTTCAGGCTGGACATTTAAACCTTTGTAAAATGCCTCTGTGCATCCCAGTCTTCCTGTTACTGCTAACTTGAGGTTCAGAGTCTTCCATAGACTATCCTCTAAAATCTTCCTAATCCTCCCTCTCCCACCTCAGTGTCCACTACTCCCACACAACCATGTCTCTGGACAGGTGGATGATCTGAATGTGCTACATGCCAGCCTGACTCCACAGCTCACTCTGAGATTCCTCCCAACTACAATCCTTCTCCCTAGATCAGAATCTTTGAGCATCAGAGCTCCGCTAGCATCCCTTTCCCCCTGGAAGCTTCCTGTCCACCTCAGCTCAGTGACACCCCTCTAGTCTCTAGACCAGAGGTTCTCAACCTATGGGTCGTGACCCACAGGAACTGTTTTAAAGGGCTGCGGCATTAGGATGGTTGAGAACCACTGCTCTAGACCCTTTAAGAAGTCTGTTTCTTGTCTGGCACAGTGCACACCAAACCACTGCTGAAAAACAATGGATTCCAGTGGGGTTAGGATGAAATTCTTCCTTCCTTTCTTTCTTTTCTTTTTTTTTTTTTTTCTTTTTGCAGTTTTTGGCTGGGGCCAGGTTTGAACCTGCCACC
>CAUYTI010054622.1:0-12756 GCA_963575145.1 Galago senegalensis
TGACGTGTACACAATATGCAGGGTTGGCAGGATTCAGGTTTCTTTTTGAGACAGAGCCTCAAGCTGTCCCCCTGGGTAGAGTGCTGTGGCATTACAGCTCACAGCAACCTCCAACTCCTGGGCTCAAGCGAGTCTCTTGCCTCTACCTCCCAAGTAGCTGGGACCACAGGTGCCGGCCACAACACCCGGCTATTTTTTGGTTTCAGCCTCGTTGTTTGGCGGGTCCGGGCTGGGGATTCGAACCCGCCACCTTAGGTGTACGTGGCTGGCGCCTTAGCCGGTTGAGCTATAGGCGCCGAGCCAGGATTCAGGTTTCTAATGAGCAAAACTGGGCCATTTTACCAAAAGATGTAATGAATGTTACCGAAAGAACAGGTAAGTCTAAGCGGGGACTGAGTCCCCAGGGGACTCACTGCACCAGAGGCCTCGTTTACCAGCACACCGCTTCACACAGGGACGTCAGGAAGGGTGGAGGGTGCTGGCTGGCCCGGCACCAGGCAGGCCACCTCGTTGTCGTTGAATGTCACTGATGGTCCCTCCTGCAGACTGTCTCTTAGGCAGATTGCCACCTCCTCCCTGGTTCCCTGCCTCTCCAGCCCTTGGCACATAGCATATCCTAGAGATTGGCCATGAGGGCCTGCTGGGTGCCAAGCCACATCTGCCATGGATGTGGAATATTATGTTACTAATGTAATAAAATCCTGGGGACTCTAAAATAGAGTTGAAAATAGAAGGCCTCTAGAAGGATTGGGCTGGGCTGGCATTCCCTCCACTCACCGTGGTGCCTTGGGGCTGCTGCAGTTGTCCAGAAGGTCACCCCGGAGGATTCCGTGCCGGGCAAGCAGGCCTGCAGGAACAAAGACATCAGACCACTACAGTGGTCTTGGGCAGACTGTGGCTTCTCAGGGGAACTGTTCTGAGAGCAGGCGTGTGTGCTCCTTCAGGGCCTTTGCTGATGTCCAGAATGGCTTTTATTCTCCCTACCCCTGTGTTGTCCTGTCTGGACGTGCTGCGCGCCTCCTGGGGTGGCGCAGGAGGAGGCAGCTCAGACGCTGATCATGCTGGGTAGGTGACAGTTCTGAAAGAGGGGTCAGAGCTGCCGCCTAGGCTGTGCTGTACCCCTCACCTCTCTGCACTCTGACCACAGGCTGACGGGATGTGAGCTGCCAGCCGGGGGCTGCGGGGCCTTGTGTCTTGCCCAGTAACTGGGTGCAGTTGGGGCAAGGGAGGTCCCCTGTCAGCTCATCTTAGTTCTTTTCTGTAGAAAGGGGAGTTCAGCCAAAAGAATTAGCCTCTTTTTTGGATTCTGGGTAAGTTGAGAGTATGTCAGAATATTTTATTAAAACAAAGTCTGTTCATTTTTTTAACAACAACATGTTCTTTATAGATAGTGTGCAATGTTGGGAAAAGCAGAAAACAAAAGCAGAAATATCCCTTAGAAGGTGATCGCTGTCCACATTTTGGTGGATTTTGTTTTGTGAGTTTGTGGTTTGTTTGTGGGTTTTTGCATAATGCGAGAATATTAACTTAGATCTTTTTGTTTCATACTGTGCCATAGTCCTTCCCCACGCTGCCAGGAGCCTTTGCGGGCGTCAGCATTTTCACTGATTCTAAGGCATGTTTTTCATGGTGCAGCATTTTTACGTGTTGTAGTTTCATTTGCGGGATTTTTTCTTTCAAAAAATGAAACAGTGGTGCATTGTGCATGAGGGCATCTTGTGTCCAAGACGTACAGCTCCTTTGAGATTCCGAGGGCATCACTTGGCCCTTTGCTGTGCCTTCTGTGTTAGTAATGACTGAGGTTTGTTTTAATGGCGAGTGCTGGGATTCGGGGCTGTGGTTTGGCCTCCTCTGGTGTGTAAAGAGTTTCAGCAGGTGCCAGGGCTTCAGACCACTGGGGAGGGAACTGTCCTCTCTCGTCTCTGGATGTGCCAGGTCCCCGCACGCCGCATGCCTGTCACTGGCACAGTCCAGCAAGAGGGTGCTGGGGAACAGCTCTGCTTCTGCAACTTAGAAATGGGGAAGCCAAGGCCAGGATGAGGGAGGCCTGTGCTGAGAGCTGCTCTCGAGGGAAGCTCCACTCTGAGTTCACTCCCATAGCACATTCTCACTCTCCCCCTTCTCTACACACTTCTCCTGAGCAGCAGTTCACATTGCTGACTGCCCATTGCCTGCTCTTCCACAGTCAGCACTGCCCCTACCTGGCTCTTAGAAAATTAATTAATTAATTAACTTATTTATTTGAGACAGGGTCTCACTTTGTCACCCAGGCTGGAGTGCAGTAGTGTCATCACAGCTCACAGCAACCTCAAACTTTTGGGCTCAAGCAATCCTCCTGCCTCAGCCTCCTGTAGCGTGAGCCACTGCACCTAGCCAGAAAATTATCAAAATATCTTGGAAAAGATAAAGCAGAGCAGAAATGACTCTGATAGCAAAGCAGCAGTGTGGCCAGAAAGCTCGCGCACGGCCGGGTGCTGGCTGGGATGTGACCCCCGCCGCCAGCCTCTCTCAGGAACCAAAGGTCCTTCCCATGCCACCTGTGTCACTTGCCTCCTATCTCTGTCCAGACCAAACATGTCAGTGTCCCTGTACTTTGTGCTTCTCCGAGACCCCCAGTCCTGAGGGGACGGAGCACACAGGTGCCGAGCCCTTCCTGATGTCTGCCATCCCTGCACGCTGCTCTATGTAGCTAAAAATACTCTTTCTTTTCTTAGACAAGTATTCATTTTGTAAATTATATACCTTGGTAGACAACCTTTTAAAATCCAGATTTTCTACTTTCCTTCCTCTCTAACTATTAGAAATTCTGATTCTAGTTAAGTTAGTAATTATGTGGTTTAGCTTTTATAATTTTTAATGACTACAACTGTAGGTGTATTCAGAGTTCCGGAACAATTAAAAACTGACATTTTTATTGAAAAAGAGAGTGTGCTAAAAATCCTATTTCCTGGCCAGAAATATTTTGGGGGATAAGACATCCTATCACTGAGATTTCAGGAGCCTCACAGACAGGGTGGAAGGAGCAGCCTCTGAGGGGGCTTACTGGGCCTGGGCATCCCTAGGGGTCAGGACAAGAGCTCGGGGTCAGCTTACTGGTCCTGGGTGTCCCTCAGAGTCAGGACAAGAGCTTGGAGTTGGATCTGGAGATTGGGCCTGAGTGTCCCTCGGGGTCAGGATGGGAGCTTGGAGTCTCATCTGGAGGGGATGCCTCTCCACTTACATGACGGCATCTCTAGGCAACACCAGTGTGGCCTGGGTGGTCCCACGGAGTGTGTACAGGGTTGGAGCTTATGCCCTGGGCTATTGCTTGTTTTCTGTGGGCTTGTTTGTTTGTGTGTCTGGTGTCATCATCAGGCCAGGTGTGAGTTCAGAGGGCAAGTGGTGGGTGTTCCCATGGGCTGGGGCCTTCAGGCCTGTGTGGGCCACCAAGGGCCCTCTGTGGAGCCTACCTTTGCTGTCACTGCGTGCCTCTGACTCTTTTCCTTCTTCCTTCCCTGTTTTTTGGACCAGGGAGGACTTAGGATTCAGATTTATCTCAGAGCAGGTCAGCCACCACCCTCCTGTCAGCGCGTTCCACTCCGAAGGCCTCAGCCAGGACTTCCTATTCCACGGCTCCATCTACCCAAAGCTGAAGTTCTGGGGCAAGAGCGTCGAGGCAGAGCCACGGGGCACCATCACGCTGGAGCTGCTCAGGTGAGTGGCAGAGGGCCCAGCTTGCCTCTTTGGAGGCCGAAACTTCTTGCTTGTTTGGGAGGAAACCTGCTGTCCTTAAGCACCAAGACTCTTCCTCCCTGTGGGAAATCCTACCCCTCCGCCAACCAGCAGTCTCCCATCCCTACCCCAGCTTCTTCAGTGAGGGGCCTCCTGGGCCGCTTGTTGCTTAGGACTTCTCACTCTGGTTGCTCTTGTGTTTTGTAACACAGGACCCAAACTTAGCAGCTTAAAACACAGGGCTTATTATCCCTCATGGCTTCCAAGGGGGGTGGTGGCGGGGCCATGCTGTGCTGAGGCTGGAGGGCCCTCGCCTGCTCTAGACCACCTGTGCCACCTGCACGGCAGGACAGCTGTGCCCTCAGGGAGAGGCCCTCCTCACACCCACATGTTCTGGGTGGGCTGGTCACACAGGCCTGGCAGAGCCAGGGGCCTTGTTGGAGGTGCCGTTCTAGAGGCTGCCCCAGCCATTTAGGCTGCTCTTCCTTGCGCAAATGCCCTCCAAGCTGACATCTATCAAAGAGCCCAGAGTGAGTGTCCAGCAAAACCCATTGCAGACATGGGCCGGGCTGCACGCTCGCTGCCAGTGTTTGTAGCTGGAGTCTTGTTGGACTGCAATGCGCTGTGAGGAGCATTTCCTCTGGTTGCTGCTTGGTGTTGGTCCAGCCTGGCTGGTTGCCAGGAAGTTCCCCAGCGCCCTGCAGCCGCTCCTCACCCAGCACTGGGTGTGCTTGCCATCCGGGTGGGGCACCTGGAGCTGACAGCTGCAAACCTGATAGCGGTGTTTGGGTTCCACCGAGGAAATTTGAGGAATTCCAAGTTTACATTCTGAAATCCTCCTGCTCTGAGTGGCTTTTTACCCTTACTCCTGGCTCCTTCAGGCAGCCTCTCTCGAGACGTGGGTTTGGTGACCTGCAGCTCACATCTGGGGGTTTTTCCTCCTTGGACAGGGCCATTTGGGAGGGTGGAGAGCTGTTGGGAACCAGGCCCACCCTGCGCCCTCTCCTGCTGCGTGCTGGCTGCCCATGGCCAGGCCCTGGCCGGGTGCAGCACGTCCTTGGCGGCCTGGTTTTACGTCTGACGACTTCAGGAGAATGCTGTTGCTGCATCTGGGTCTTTCTTTACTGCTTGTTAACTTGCCTCGACGTTTGTGTAGAAAGCTTTGTTGAGGCTACAAAGGAAAGAAGAAATAAATTTGAAATGATTGCTAAATAAACAGACTTATGAGGGACTTCAAAGCAGTGCCCTGTGCTCTTCTGCTGGCTTCTGGCGCTTGCGTCCAGGTCTGCCTAGTCCCTGCAGCTCTGGTCACAGTGTCTGTGCTTTGCTGCCCCCTGACTTGCTTTTCTCTGGCCTGGTCACAGACACAACGAAGCCTACACCTGGACCAACCCCACCTGCTGTGTACACAACGTCATCATCGGGAAGCTGTGGATTGAGCAGTATGGGACAGTGGAGATTTTAAACCACAGGTAATGCTGCTGGGGTAAGGCAACCATCCAGGACTCTAGGTGGGGCCTGCCACCTGCTGCCTTGGCCAGTGTCAAGGTCATGACAGGCGCTCCGGTCAGTGATGCTGTTCACAGCCACAGTAGTTACTTTATTTGGAGAGTTTAAACTATGCTAGGAAGCATTGTCATCCCCAGGTAAATATAGTGACCATCTTCAGACATGGGTAAATCCAGTCTCCAATCCCTCGTTCCTGGAGTGCATGACTGGTCTGGTGCATTCTTACCAGCTTTGTGGGATACAATTTATGTATTAAAAAATCCTCCCATTCTAAGTGGACACTTAGATTATTTTTAGTAAATATACTGAGCTTTGCAGCCATCCTCACCAGCCAGGCTTGGGACATTTGCATCCTGCTGCAAGGGCCTATCACAGCCATTTGCATTCCTCCCATGCTGCCATTTGCTTTCTGGGGACATCTCATGTCACACAACAGAAGCCTGTGTGTGTTTTTCCTGCAGGACCGGACATAAGTGTGTACTTAACTTTAAACCATGCGGATTGTTTGGAAAAGAGCTTCATAAAGTGGAAGGACACATTCAAGACAAAAAGTAGGTCCACGTCCAGATGGGTCCACAGTGAGCTTAGGGCGCATTGTGTGCTGTGTGTGTGCAGGTGACTTGTCTCTGCCTCTCTGCTAGCATCATTGCCACGTGACTGGTTCATTCCAATCATTAAGTCAAGGATTTTGCAAGTTTTTGTGAGCAGAGAAATAGTAGTATTTTAACAAGTTTGGGGAGGTTCCCCTCTTTTGGGTTAATTACTTTATGTTTGGGTCTCAGAATTTCTAAATTTTTATTCCACTGAAGATTTTGAGCCATATAATATCAAGAGATTTCTCCCAGCTCCTGAAATCTGTACATTTTCAGTTAGAAACTTGTCTGTAATTTAAAACCATGGGTACTTTTGCTCTGTCCACCCTCTACTGCTGCTGAAAACTTCCCTGTTCAGACAGACTGTATAATGCTAGCAGGCTTGTGACTGACCACTTCTTAGCACGGTGGCCCTCCAGTGGCTTAGTCAAGTTGATGGGAGTAGCATTGCATACACCCTGGCAGCCTTCCCTGTGGGAAGCAGCCCAGGCAGAGGCTGGCCTGTTCATTCATGGCAATGGGCTGTGGGAGCTGAGCCTGACACTTGCAGACCCTTAGAGAGCTCCTGGAAGTCAGTTGGGTTTTCTGGTTGTCCATCCCAAATTAAGTGTGCACTTTGCTTAGAGATGGAGAGTTTTCCCCAGCCTGTGAGTGAGGCTGGTCAGCTCCTGTCATCTGTGCAGGCCGCGGTCTGCACTCCACCTCTGAGCCATAAGTGCCCTCTGGGGTGCTAGGTGCTCCTCCCGGGAAGAGGCAAAATAGCAAAAGCAAAGAGAGAGCCCAGCACTGGGGTGGCCTCTCTTCCTTTTGGAGTCCATCAGAGAGCTCTGTGGTCAATGTGTAAAGATCTCCAGGCTTGTAATTAAATGCAAAGAGCAGGCAAGAAACCAAAGATGAAGCAGACAATCCCAGCCCCACCCCAGGAGGTTACTTATGTAATGCTGAGAGAGATATCTGCAGGACACAGTGCAGGAAATTCATTGTGTTTAAGAAATGAAAATATCAGCTTGAGCTTGGCCCCCTAAAAACAACCGTATGACAAGTGGACACTGGGCGAACAGCTTCGAAGTTAAGAACATGCCGTGCGGATCCCCGGCTGCCGTCTACCTCCTAGGGTTTACCCCTTCCCTTTCTTTCCTACTTTGGTGCATCAGAATTAGGAACAGTCACCCCCAAATGGTGTAAATAGAGGTCCTAAAATGCAGGTTTTCATCTTTGCACTTCTGGCCAGAGATATCCCAAAGACCATAGAAGACTGGTCAGGAGGGCAGTTTATCCTGTGGTCAGAGTCTCAGTGTTCCGCACTCAGGAGGGCAGTTTGCTGTTGCTCTTCACTGGCTCCTAAAAATCCCATTTGACTATAGCAAGAAGAAGCTGTTCATCATCTATGGCAAATGGACGGAATGCTTGTGGGGTGTAGATCCTGTTTCCTACGACTCCTTCAAGAAGCAAGAGAGGAGAGGCGACCACCTGAGGAAGGCTAAACTGGTAAGGCCTCTTCCCCCTGCAGACTCTGGGCAGGGCAAGCCTGCGGTGAGGGCTGCTCAGGAGGGGCCAGTGTTCAGAATGTGTCTATCAAGACGAAACTGCTGGCTCGGCGCCTATAGCTCAACCCGCTAAGGTGCCAGCCACGTACACCTAAGGTGGCGGGTTCAAATCCCCAGCCCGGACCCACCAAACAACAATGACGGCTGCAACCAAAAAATAGCCAGGCATTGTGGCGGGCGCCTGTGGTCCCAGTACTTGGGAGGCAGAGGCAGGAGACTCGCTTGAGCCCAGGAGTTGGAGGTTTCTGTGAGCTGTAATGCCACGGCGCTCTACCCAGGGGGACAGCTTGAGGCTCTGTCTCAAAAAAAAAAAAAAAAGAAAGAAAGAAAGCATGGATTTAGCCTCCTTATAGCTCTTCCTCCTTCCCAAGGTCCCTTTTGAAGGCCAGAGCTCTGATTAATGGCTCCAGCTGTGTGGGCAGAGCCCAGGCTACTGTCCCTCAGAGGGGAGGGCCAACACTGGGCCCCTGGAGCTAACCAGAGGAAACACTGGCACAACACCCACAATGGGCACTGCCAGATGCTTTGTTTCCTCTGCTCTTTGTCCACAATCTGTGCTCCCCTGGGCAGCCAGGAGCCTGTGCCCTTGCTAGGGAATCACCCACTGAACACTCAAGGAAGGAGGACCTACAGTCACCAAGAGTCAGATACCTAGGCCTGCTCCCTGCTACTGAGAAGATCCTGCAGGGATCTGTGATGTGATCAGATAAGATTTCTCCTAGACGTCCCCTATATGAACTGAGAGCTTCCTCTTAGGACCAATAGAGTTTACTAATCAGATAAAGTTAGATGCCCAAGTTAGATGCCCTGGAAAGCAAGGATGGCAGAGCAGTGGGTGGTCCATCCTGTCTAGTGAGGCAGGTGGTGGCCAGGCCATAGCCTCACAGGGGCCAGGAGATGCTGGGCAGTATTTATTTCTTGGTGCATCATCTCTGAGAAAAGTGTAGAAATGGTTCCCCCTCTTCCTTTTCAGAACCACTGAAATTAGTGATTCTCTTCACCAAAGGTGATTTTGATTCCCCCTCCTCCCTAAGGACATGTCTAGAGACATTTTTGTTTGTCATGAAGGGGAGAATCTTACTTGAACCTGGTGAATGAAGGCCAGGGACACTGCTTAAACTCCCTACAATGCACAGGATAGTAACCCCATAGTGAAGACTTAGCTAGTCCAAGTGCTGAGTTTGAGAAACCTTGACCTAAATAAGAGAATGAATGTACCGTGCACCAAATATCTGCCTTCCACGTACAGATGTAGATGTCTGTATCCATGTATGGATCTTTGTACCATGTTGTATCTCTGTCTCTCTCTAAATATGTTTACAGTACAATAGCACACCCATATCACCACAGTGCATATGGAACAGGCATGGGGATGAGACGGAGAGAGGGAAAGAACATTTACTAAGCAACTACTGTGTGCCAGGAACCACACCAGAGCAGAAGGTATGGATTTGTTTAAAAGTGTAGAAATTTAAAGCATCTGGGACAGTACTTTCATTGAGCAGAGTAGGCAAAATTCAACCTCCACTACATGTGAAGGCCCCTTCCCCCTAAATGGATTTCTACAAGAATCCGTGGAGAAGGCAGATTCCATGGTACCAGGAAAGTAGGTGCAAGGGAAGTTTTAGGCCATGTGTCTATGGTGATTGTCATCTGATACACCATCCATCAGTAAGTGCAGTCCTCCCTCATCTGGCTGCCAAGCACTGACTCTCCTAGCAGGCCCAGAGGTGGACCTTCATGAAATGAATTCTCAGCTCTGGAGATGCCCTGCAGCTCTCCAGACTGCCAAGGTGCTGATGGACATCTACCTCAGCTGAGAGCTGCAGGAAAGAGTAATATCTCTAAGCATTTCTCAGACTTGGAGAAGTCAATACTCTTCCCAACCATCCTCACTCTCCCCAGATACAACCTGGGCAGCTGATCCAGGGTGCTTGAAACATGTAATAGATTTTTCCCATAAAGTCTAAGGTGCCTGTGAGACCCCATCAAACAGACCAACACATGCATTGTGGGAATCCAGAAGGGAAGGAGAGTAAGGGGCAGAGAGACTATCAATATTTGAAGCAATCACAGCTGAAACCTTCCCAAGTCTGATGAAAGACATCTGAGAAAGTAAAAAATCTTCATGGAGGTTGAACTCAGGCTCATAATGAACACAGTAAGACCAAATTTGAAAGGCAAAGACAGGCTCAGCGCCTGTGGCTCAAGCGGCTAAGGCGCCAGCCACATACATCTAAGGTGGTGGGTTCGAATCCCCAGCCCGGGCCCGCCAAACAACAATGATGGCTGCAACCAAAAAAATAGCCAGGCGTTGTGGCGGGCACCTGTAGTCCCAGCTACTTGGGAGGCTGAGGCAGGAGATTCGCTTGAGCCCAGGAGTTGGAGGTTGCTGTAAGCGTGATGCCATGGCACTCTACCCAGGGGGATAGCTTGAGGCTCTGTTTCAAAAAAAAAAAAGGCAAAGACAAACAGAATTTTGAAAGCAGCAAGAGAGAAGTGACCCATCAAATACAAGTGATCCTCAAAAAATCATCAGCAGATTTCTCGCCAGAAACTTTAGGGGCTAGAAGGCAGTGAGAAGATATATTCAAAAGGCTAAAACAACAGCAAAACTGTTAAACAAGAATTCTACATATGGTGAAGCTGTGATTCACAGATGTGAAATACATTCAGACTCCCAGATAAATAAAAGCTGAGGGAGTCTGCTACCATTAGATCTTTCCTCAAGAGGGGGTGGAACCAAGATGGCGGACTACAGCCAGCTTTTTACAGAAGCTCCCATCCAGAAGGAGGCTTAAAGGACAGAAGTTTAGCAAGTTAGCTGATGGTTTGGAGCAAAGCCAAGAGAGAAGATTGAAGAGCGCACTTCAACCTTCCTGAGGCGAG
Organism: Galago senegalensis; assembly: GCA_963575145.1. Taxonomy (NCBI): domain Eukaryota; kingdom Metazoa; phylum Chordata; class Mammalia; order Primates; family Galagidae; genus Galago; species Galago senegalensis. The sequence goes on from CAUYTI010054622.1 coordinate 10,250, forward strand.
CTGTGACCCCAAAAATACAACCAAAAGGTACAAAATCCACCACCAAGCGGACAGGAGTCCCAACCCCCCACAACAAGGGCTTACAGTTTACTCCATGCAAACAATCGAGCAGAGTTCAAACTTCCTCCCACTCTATCCCACAGGAGAGACCCCCTAAAAACTGGACCTCCTATCCCTGCTGGCATGCCACGGCACCCTACAGCCAGGCATAAAACTGTAAAACGGTATAAAACTGTATATATTCCCAACCTGCAACATTGAACTCCGAGGAGTCCCCACCCACCCACTCCAAGGTCTGGAGGTTTGTTACCTATGGAATCCAGATACTTGGGCATCTCCTTGAGAGAAATGGAGGGGGAAAGGACTGGTGCTGTTCTGTGCTGACTGTGGTACAGGCGTGAGGAGAAGAAAATCGGCTCAGGGGATGCCAATACAGCAACAGTGGCATCCTGAGCTGCAAACTAACGCCATTCCAGCCCCCTCTCTGGGCAAACAGAGGGTCTGGACAGCAGCCACAGGCAAAACACAGAGAACTTTCGTAAGTAAAGCACCAGCCCTCAAGGTCTAATCCCCCTGAGACAAAGGCAGTGGGCATGCAGAGGCTAGAATTGATACCTGAGTGTAAATTGCTATTTGTCTGCTGCCCAGAGCTGAATGCAAGGACTTGCAGAGAAATCTAGCTGGAGAGAAGCCTAATTTAAAAATGCAAGTTCCCCCTGCAGAACTCAGATTTCTGGCTGATTTTGCCAGTCGTAAACCCCAGGAGTAGTGGCCTGCTGGAGTGAATAGGGTCACAGACCTGGGGGATTACAAGTGACTGGGGGCAAGGTAGGGAAGGAGGTATCAATCTTCCCAGACTAACCCATTTGCCACCAGGTGGGTCCCTTTGCCCTCACAGAGCAGGGCGGGCCCAAAACTGCTTGTTAGAGTCGCACACCTCATGGGTGGCAGAGGAGATCCCTGCCCCAGGCTCCTGCTCTGGGCAGTCCCAGACTGCTTGCTAGTGTCACAGGCATCCCATGGGCAGTGTCTGAGGAGTCCTCCATTCCAGGTAGACCCAAAACTGCTTGCTAGAGACACGCACACCCCACGGGGGCCAGGGGAGGAGTTCCCCACTCCTCTCACCCAAGCTGGGTAGGCCTAGAACTGCTTGAGCCATGCGCACCCTGCAGGTGGTGGTGGAGGGGTCTACCACTCTGGGTGGGCCAAGAACTGTTTGCTAGAGCCACCTACATCCCACGGACGGAGATGGAAGAGTTCCCCACTCCGGGCTCCCACACTGGGAGGGCACAGATCAGCTTGCTAGTGCCACACATCCAACGGGCAATAGTCAAGGAGTCCTCTGCCCCTCTCCCAGCTACTCTAGTAGGGCTGAACTAGGACTGATCTGGTTGTTCAAGTACCCTGCACTACCGCTGCCATTCCCCCATCCCCAGGCTGCTCCAGGATGCTGAACTAGGACTGATCTAGCTACTACAGTTCCCCTGTTCCACCAGTTGCCCCGGAAGGGCCAAACTAGGACTGATCCGGCTGCTACCAGTCTCCTGCCCCCAAGTCGCCCCAGGAGGCTGAACGCAGTCTAATCCGGCCACGCACACTCCCGTGCAGTTGCTACTGTTCCACTGCACCCCAGTTGCTCCAGCACCTGAGAACTAGAAGAAGACAACAGACACACTCTGCCTGTCTCTCTGGGCAACCAGAAGAAGCCACCAACTGAACGGTTCTGAACAGTTTACCTCCAAACAAGGTAAACTCAGCATGGGGCAAATTAGTGGAAAAACTCAGGCAACTCGAATAACCAGAGTAGATCAACTCCTCCAAGGGAAAATGGGACAGACATAATTGAAGACCCCATCTACAAGCAACTGGCTGGGATGTCAGAAATCGAGTTCAGAATGTGGATAGCAAATAAGATTAACAGACCGGAAGAAAGGAAGGAATTAGGAGTTCAAGAAATTATTCAAAAGATGTCTCAAGAACTCAATGATTTCAAAGATAAAATAATCAAAGATTTTGAAACACTGAGACAAGAGGTTGCATCCCTCAAGGATCTGAAAGACACGGTGGAATCCCTCCATAACAGAGTGGAACAGGCAGAAGAAAGGATCCCTGACTTTGAAGACAAAGCTTTTAAAGAAGCCCAGGGGCACAAAGATGAAAAGAAATGGAGAGCAAAAACAGATCTCACTCTCAGAAAACTCTCAGACAATTCGAAGAAAACTAATATTCACCTTATAGGAATCCCTGAAGGTGATGAAGTTGCTTCACAAAACACTGAGGCTCTTCTTCATGAAATTATGAAAGAGAACTTTCCAGACATGCCAAGAGATTCTGAAATTCAGATAGAAGATAGTTTCAGAACCCCAGCACGACTCAACCCAAACAAGACATCCCCCAGACACATCATAATTAACTTCACCAAAGTTAAGATGAAAGAGAAAATTCTGAAAGCAGTCAGACATAAGAAAACCATAACCTACAAGGGGAAGAGTATTAGGATGACTGCA
>CAUYTI010054623.1:0-48081 GCA_963575145.1 Galago senegalensis
AATGACATGAAGGCTGTGTTGACCAGTTTGATGGAAGTATTTCAGAATGCATGTGAAAACCCCACACTGTACCCCAGAAGAGTATCAATGTACATAGTTAACACTCAATAAAAAAAAAAAAAAAAAAAAAAAAAAAAAAGAACTTTTTATTCACTTTTTCCATAACAAAAACAGAGTCATCTTAGTTGGGAAGAAAGGGACAGTGAATATTGGGGTGACAACTGGTTATGACCACACATCAGCCCCGTATCCTTGTGCTGACAAGACTCTGCTTTGGGGAAAATCAAATCTATGAAGCAAAGAGTACATATGAGTTCATTTACCAATTTATTCATTTAACATATCTTGATTCAGTACTTACATCAGCAGTGCTGAAAATTCAATGGTAAGTCATATCTTGTCTACAAGGCACTCATTCCACAGGAAGAAACAGAAATGGATAGTTGTAGCACTGAGGTAGGAGAAATTAGGGATAGAAACAAAAGGCACTGCAGGAGAGCATGAAGGGGGCACAGTCACCTCCCTGGAGGGCTCAGGGAGGGCTCCTCAGGGAAGCGGATTTATGAGAGAAAGTTAGACGATGAGTGTGGAGCAGATGACTTCAAAGGTAATGTTAGTCAAAGAGTAATGTTTCACTCATTGACTGTGCTACGTTGGCCAAAATAGATGCCCAAGTGATAGGCCTATGTGAGGATTGTGTGAGCTAAGATCCGAGATAGAGTAGGATTCAATAACAATTGATTGAATAAATGTCTGCACATTGGAGACTCATTGCTTTGAGGTGAGAATATAGAGGTTTGGGGAGTAGGTAGCTTTTCAGTGGCCCTATATCCAGTAAGTAACAGGCTGGACCTCTAACCCAGACTACCTAACACTAAAACTTACAAAAGCTTCATGGTTTTCCCTCCCATACTTGGGTTAAAAAATTGCAACTAGCATTATGTGAATTGTGTGACGGAAACAGATCTACCTGAAAATTCACCCGCTAAATGAACTGCAGCCTTCCCTCACTGCATCTCGTCACCTCTCACTCACGTGACTTTGGACTTAGCAGGATAAATCTTTGTTTCCAATAAGCATTGATTTAGCTCCTGCCATGTAGAAAGACACATGTGGGGCAAGGTGCAAGACAAATGAATTACTCGTGGCGCTGTATCACTGATACACACATTTCAGTTCTTATGCTTTTTTTGTTAATTACTATCTGTTTATAAATAGCTTCTTAAAAGTTAATCTACTTATAAGAAGCTTTCCAGAAGTATTAGAAGTAGCACATAATACCATGGACTAGTGCCAGAACAAAAACTCAAAAGACACAGATGATAAGGGGGTGTATGTGAGGGCTCTTCCTGCCTGATAAAGGAGGTTAGAGAAAATTTTAACTGTGTTCCTACACTTTTATAAGTTCTGAATTGTTACAAACATTGTCACTGTGTCTTCATAGTAAGGACATAAAACAGTCCAACATAGGCAGTCAGAGTCTTATTAAAATTGCAGATATCCCCATGTGACTCTACTCAAGGAACTGATATAAAAAATAGAGAATTCTTCTATAGCTATAAATATCTAATGTTCAGTGGAAATAATAATTTCAAAAGATATATTAGTACAGAAGGTATTATTTTCTGAACTTTAATCAGCTGAAGAAACTCATGGGGAAATAGAGCAAGACAAATGTAGCACCGGACCCCTGGGATCGTGCAGTCCCAGAACACGAATGTTGAACAAATCCTTAGGCATGAATCTTAGTGACAAAGAGGTGACCTGGGTTTCTGTGGACATGTGTGCGAGGTGATGTAATCTTCCCTCATGTTTCAACTGAAGAGTGAAGATGAATTTGCTAATTTCTCAGGAGCTGGTCTGTGAGAGGTGATTCTAGGCAGAGGCGGCATCTTGTGCAAAGGTCCTGTGGTGAGAAAGAAGAGACCTAAAACGAAGCAGGTAAAGAAAAGTATATGGAGTAAGCAGGGAAGTGGGGATAAAACAACAAACGGACAGGTGGGTATGAGGATAAAGCACCACACTTCACGCAAAGGCAGGCCTTACTATAATTTCTTGCCAATACCGAGTGTTAAAATGTGTTAGTAAAAGTATCCTTTTTGTAATCTGTAGTGAGTTAAAATGCTGAGTCTGGCGAAGGTGTTTTTTCTCCCACTAGAAGTGAGTTGGTTTGAAGAAGGAGTGACTGAGTGTTTGAGGCTAAGCTGGAGTGTGTGGAGGTTTCTCAGCAGGACGCTGTGTTCTGCAGCTGATCAGGACCAATGGACCTTTCCAGCTCCCTGATGCGAAGGAGAAACCATTTCTTCAGTGGAGTAAGGAGCCGATCAGTTGGTCTGGTCTTAAAGGACAAAATGTTGTCTCCAGACAGGCTTAACTTCCTTGACTTTTTGAGAAATAGTTTGTTTTGTGTCAGGACTGTCCCATAGCCCTCTGTACACATTTTCTTTTTAGCTTTGGGTCAAGCAAAAGGGCTGGCTCATGTACAGATTCAATATTTTTGATTGAATAAATTATTGATACTAATGCTGGAAGAGTTCTGTGAATTATTTCAGAACCACTATTTTGATATCATAATCCCTGCCCAAACACACAGATTGTATATACACATTTTGATAAAATTCTACCCAGGTAAGCAATATCCACATCAAGAAATATGATATTCTCAGAACTGGAAGTGGTCACTGTGGCCCCTTTCAGTAATTATCCATAAGCCCCGGGGGACTGCTGTCGTGACTTCTGACAGCAGATATCAATTGTGCCTGTTTCTGAATTTCATATAATTGAGATTACACAGCATCTATCAATTCATGGCTTGTTTCTCTCACTTAGCACATTTCCGAGGTTCTTCTGTGCTGTTAAACGTGGTTGTGGCTCCTTTATTCTCACGGACGTGCCTTTCCAGTGCACACTTTTAAGTTGCTTCCAGTTGGCCAACTGGAGCACTGCTGCTCTGCATACTCTCATCCGTGTCTTTGGTGAACATCGTATGCCTTTCTGCTGGGTGCCAAGGTCAGTGTGGGATTTCTGGATCTCGGGTCTTGCCGTGTTCAGATTTAGTAAGCACTTGCAAATAGTTCTCTAATTAGTTGTACAAATTCATGGTCTTATTAACAATGTAGGTGAGCTGCCATTATTCAACTTACTTGCCAATTCTTTATATTTTTGAGTAATTTGTTTAATTTTAGACTTTCTAAATATATGCATATTCAACTGAGGTTGAATTTTAATTTGCAGCTTCCAGAGAACTGCCCACTATTATTGGGCTCCTGGATATCTTCTTGTGAATGTTCGTAGAAGTTTTGAATTTTTTTTTTCCTTTCACTGGTTGGTTAGTGCCTTACTTTACTGACTGATGGAAGGGATATTTACATAATCTCCATGTGACTATTCTGTTGGATACTTGTCTGACAAATACACTCCACTCCGCCATAGTTTGTCCTTACACTGCATGGTGTATTTTGATAAATAATAAGTTTGAATTTTGACATAGCGCAGTATGTATTTTTCCTTTATGTTACTACTTTTTATATTCCATTTAAGATGGAGACAGTTCTTCACTCAATGCAAAGAAGGGCTTTCTAATCATTGGATCTGGTCACAAGTGGAATAGCATGATTTGGACAGTAGTGAGCTCCTTGTCTCTCTGAGTACTAAATCAAGAAATACTAAGAGAATAATGTCTTTGGTGACTTGTAAGTTTGTCTCTGGAGCATCTAGCAGGCAGCATCAACTTTCTGGAGTGGTGGATGTGCAGGAGATAAGGCAAGTATTTAAAACCTATAGAAAGGGTGGTAGATAGGCCTTGTCAATATTACAGTTTAACTAAAGGAAGGTTCTTTGCCATGCTTTCCTGAATGAATTGGGTCTCGACTTGAAGTCTGGATTGGCACCAGTAAGGAATCCAAACTGGATTTCCTCCCAGCAATGTCTTCTCTTGGGGGACCCAAACAGTTAAGCTATCTGAGAACAATTCTTCCCTTGTAATCTTTTCAAACATGTCCTAGATTTTTTAAACCCTGGAGCAGAAGAATAGCATGGGGAAGATAATTTCAGTCCTAGACTGGGAGCTATTTCTTTTGGAGGGAGATTTCCAGGATCATAGACTCAAATATGTTTCTCATTTTCCTATTAGAATTTTAAAAAATACAGCAACATCATTCTACCACTTCTCACTTTCAGGCCTTGCATTCTACGGGGAATATATTTTTTAATTTCCTGGGCTATTTTGTTACTTGTACGTCTATTTCTAAGCAGCACGTTTATGATCCCAGTGCTTGACTATCTCGGCATATCAAGTTTAGACATTATCTGTTGATTTCCTACTATAGATGAAAAATTTGCATTTTTATATAATGCTATTATCCCAGCATAGCTATATTACAAACTTTAGTTAACAGGCCCATTTTATGACTACATACATATTGCTCACTCATAACAAATTCAATTGTTTTTTTAATATTTCAAGAAATGTTCAGATGCTTTGTATTGATTTAAATGTGTTCACTCTAAAAGCAGTAGCATGCCTTTGAATGGGTTTTTTCCCCCTTTCCTTTTGGAATATCAAACCTTATTCAGCATATGTGATTATATGTTACTGACATTGTCCCTTTCCTGGAAATGAAAGAAAATGATCATTTGATTGTAGTACCCCAAACCAGCACAGGTGGTGGTATCAATCCCACATTTACGGTTTCTTTTTGCTCCCTTTGTCTTTCGGCTTTGCCTCTGATGGTCACTTTTATTTCTTCATTAGATGATACGATGGCTATACATTGAAGATTCAGTTTTTGGCACAAGATTAAATCAGGCATATTAAATGCCTTGTAACAAAATCAGAGATTGGCTACCCCTGGGGACTGGCATTAATTACAGTCCCTTTCATTGCCTACCTGCTAGTTGGGCTTAGTTAGTTATACTTTCAGGTATCCTTATAAGAACGTTTAATAAATAATTGTAAACTTTTTTTTTCCACCAAGGAATCATTCTCTCAGTTACTGCTTTTAGCTTTCCCCCTCAAAATCCTCATTTTTAAATATTTTATGCCTTCATTCAGACATAGTAATCACAGATTTTAGCAAAGGCCAGAAATATATTAAGTTGAAAAAAGTATATCAATATGACCCATGTGGGAAGGAGGCCTTACCAAGCCTAAAAGAATAGGACTCCAGGCAGGGGCCAATTAGAGTCACAGCATAAATAGGAAACTGGTTTGGTTTTTAAGCAGAGTAGATAAATTTTCTGTGATTCCTGGAGCATAGCTGTTTTTTACATGAGGAGTTATTCTACCTTCCCCCTTACAAGTGGTTCAGTAAATGCTACACAGAGAAAGAGTAGGCAGATTGGTATACACAGAGCTCCTCCAGTATTGTGTATGTTAGAGCCGGTTTCAAAACCGGAGCTGTTTATCCAAAGCTGGTCCCCTTTGCACTTAACCATATGGGTTTTCAAAGTTCTGATCTAGTTAGGAAAATAGTACATATGTATAATAGTGTAACAGTGTAGATAATTGCATTTATAGGAAGTTGTTTTAGGGAGGGCACTGTATTGCTTTGGAAGAAACACTTTAGCAAATTCCTTGGAGGTATATAGCTAAGCAACAAAAAATACTGACTAAATCTAAAAGCATGAGAAACTAAGAGGGATTGATTTTACTTCATTTTTAAAATTTAAACATTTTATTGATGTATTTGTTCATATTTTGGGTATGTGTGATATTTTATTACACGTACAGAACGTGTGTGTGATGATCAAGTCATAACGATCTAAGAGTTTTTTGGTGGAGGCTTTAGCTAATTTTTTTCTTTTTGTGAGACAGACTCGCACTGTGTGACCTCAGCCTAGCTCATAGCAACCTAAAACTCCTGGGTTTAAGCAGTCCTCCTGCCTCTGAGGAGCTGGGACAATAGCTGTGCACTGTAGCACTCAGCTAATTTTTCTATTTTTAGTACAGATGAGGCTCATTCTTGTTCAAGTTGGTCTTGAACTCTTGAGCTCAAGGGATACTTCTGTGAGTCACCATGTTTTGCCTAGATTTTTGTTTTATTTTTTCTAGATATAAGATCATGTTATATGCAAAGAGGGATAATTTGATGTCCTCTTTTCTAATTTAGAAGACTTTGATATCTTTTTCATGCCTGATTGCTCTGACTAGGACTATGTTGAATAGGAATGATGAAAGTGGGCATCCTTGTCTTATTTCAGTTCTTTCAAATTTTCCCCTTTGAGTATGATGTTAGTGGTGGGTTTGTGGTACGTGGCCTTTGTTTTGTTAAGGTACATTCCTTTTATAAAGTAAAACTAGTTGTGGAAGTGAAAGAGAAAAATATGGATGGATATGTAGTACAAGATGGCCAAATAGAAAAACCTCCAATGATCCTCCCTTTGCACAAGCACCAAGTTCAAAAGCTATTCACACAAGCAAGTCTTCTCCAAACAAGTAAAAGCAGAGAGATTTTATTAACACCAGGTCTGTCTTATAAGAAATTCTATAAGGAGTTCTTCAGTCTGAAAGAAATGGACAAAATGAACAATAAGAAATTATGTGAAGATAACAACTAAGTATACAAATACACAACACTTTGTTGCTATAATTGTAGTGTACTGAGTAGGAAAACAAACTTATCAAAAATAACTAAAACACTTTTCCTATAATATAAAAGTTGAAAAGTTGAAACAATAAAAAGTTGAAAAGTGGGGGTGGAATTAAAGGGTAGAATTTCTGTTATTATTCTCTTTGCTTGTTTATTTGTTTGTACAGAGAGTTGTTATATGTTTAAAATAATTGGTTATAAAATATATTTGCAAGATGCCTCATAACCTTAAATAAAAAACCCTACAGCAGATACACAAAAGATAAAAAAAAACATTAAAACACAATAACAGAGAAAATAACTTTTAACAAAGGAAGGCAGGAAGAAAGTAAGAAGGAAAGAAAGGAACACAAAACAACCAGAAATCAAATAATACCATGGCAGTAGTTAAGTCCTTACCTATCAATAATAGCATTGAATGTAAATGGACTAAGCCTCCAATCAAAAGGGCTGAGTGGATAAACAAACAAGAGCAAACCATATGTTCTGTAAGAAACTTATTTCACTTATTAAGACTGAAAATAAAAGGATGGAAAAGATTCCTACTGATACTTCCGAAATTCAAGGATCTAGTAACTTTATACCAGTAAAGTGTGTAAAACCTGTAATAAATGGATAAATATGTAGACACTACAACCTTACCAAGATTGAACCAGGAAGAAATCCCAAACCTGAATGAACCAATAACAAGTATCAAGATAGAAGCATTAATAAAAAGTTACCTATCAAAGAAAAGCCCAGGACCTGATGGCTTCACTGCTGAATTCTACCAACCATTCAAAGAAGGATTAATACCAATCTTACTTAAACCCTTCCAAAAATTGGAGGAGGAGTTAATACCCCCAAATTTAGTAAAGTCACAGGATATAAAACCAATGTACAAAAATCAGGAGGATTTCTATATGCCAACAGTAAATGATCTGGAAAAGAAAACAAGAAAGACATCCCTTTATAATAGTTACAAATAAAATAAAACATTAAGGAGTAAACTTAACCAAAGAAGTGAAAGATCTCTATAATAAAAAGCATAAAACATTGATGGAAGAAATTGAAGAAGACACAAAGAAATGGAAATGCTTATGGAAACTGTGAAAATGTCCACACTGCCAAAGCAATTTATAGATTTAATACAATCTCCATCAAAATACTAATGACATTTCCCATAGAAATAGAAGACATAAGCCTAAGATTTATACAGGATCACCAAAGATCCAGAATAACTATCCTGAGCAAAAAAGAACAAAGCTGAAAAAATCACATTACCTGACTTCAAATTATACCACTGAGATGTAGTAATTGAAAGAAAATGGTACTGTCATAAAAATAGAAAGTAGAATTCAGCAATAAATCTACCCATCAATAGTGAACTTATCTTTGACAAATATGCTGAGAACACACAATGGGGAAGGGACAGTCTCTTTAATAAATGGTGCTGGGAAAACTGGATATCCATATGCAGAAGAATCAACCTAGACTCTCACCATATACAAAAATCAAATACAAATAGATTAAAGATGTAAATCTAAGACCATAAACTGTGAATCTACGAGAAGAAAACATTGGGAAAATTCTTCGGAACATTAGTTTGAAGAAGACTTCTTTAGTGATGCCCTCAATGCACAGGCAATGAGAGCAACTGGACAAACAGGATTATAGCTAAAACGCTTCTACACAGCAAATGAAACAATCAACACAGAGGAGAGACAACCCACAGAATGGAAGAAAGTATTCGCAAACCACCCATTTCAGAAGAGATTAGTAACTAGAATATGTAAAGAGCTCTTACAACTCAATGGGAAGAAATTAAATAATTTAATTAAAAAATGAGCAAAGCATCTGGATAGACAATTCTCAAAAGAAGATATACAGCTGGCCAACAGGTATATGAACAAATGCTCAACATCATTAGTTGTCAGAGAAATGGAAATCAAAACTACAATGATTTATCATCTCACTCCAGTTAAAATGGCTTTTATAAAAAAGATAAACAACAACTAATGCTGGTGACTATGTGGAGAAAGAGGAACTCTTGTACACTGTTGATGGGAATGTAATTAGTGCGACCATTATGGGGAACAGTACGGAGGTTCCTCAAAAAGACCTGTGAAAATAGTACTAACATATGCCCCAGTGTGTGTATTCAAAGGAGGGGGAAGGGTTAGTGTTATTCATAATAGCCAATATTTGGAATCAATCTGAGTGGCCATGAATGAAGAGGTAAAGAAATTGTGGTACATATACACAATGGAATATTATATAGCCTCAAAAAGTATGGAATATTCCTCTGTACAACAACATGGATGGAACTGAAGAATATTACGTTATGTGAAAGGAGCCAAGCACAGAAAGATAAATTTCATGTGTTCTCATTCATATGTGGGAGTTAACATGTGGGGTTGGAGGGGAGATGGACAATGGGCACAAAAAGTGTAATCACACAGATAAAATGAACAATATTAGACATCACAAAGTGACTATACTCAACAATAAGTTAGGGTACACTTTAAAATAAATAAAGTGGAATTGGAATGTTCCTAACACAAAGAACTGACAAATGCCTGAAGGGATGAATACCCTCATAACCCTGATCTGATTAATTTACATTGTATTTCTGTATCAAAACATCACATTGCCCTATAAAGATGTACAACCATTCTGTATGCATAGTAATTTAAAAAAGAGAAAAAGAAAAATATGGCTAGGGAAGATAAAGGAGAAAAAAAAGTTGGAAATCTAATAAAATGATGGACAACTATACCATGGATAGCACCTTAAACACACTAAAACAATCTTTAAGGTACATTTTGGATGATTAAATGCTTAACCTGATGAATTTTTTTGGTGAAAAACAACTAAGTTTTTGATTAAGTTATTTTGATTTTGAATAAGCTGTCATTGAATAGGCATTAAACCCGAATATGATGGGCATCCCAAGCAATCTGCTAAGAGATTGCAAAGACAGAGAGAAATCTTCCCTCCTTACATAGCTAAGCTGATCCAAACCATCATGTACTTGTAGGACCATGCTAAACTAAAAAGCTTCTGCACAGCAGAGGAAATGATCAAGTGAAGAGACAATCTGTTGAATGAGAAAGTGTTTGTAAACTTTTCATCTGACAAGGAACTAATGTCCAGAATATGCAAGATAATAATGTGTCCTCAAGTAAGGAGACTTGACATCACCATTTGTCACACATAGTCTATCCTAAATTCACTTGGTTTTGGAGTGACCATCTATAGGGGCTCTATCTTCATCGATGACTGCTTTTAAGGAGATGGTTCTCAGATCCTTGAGAATGACATCACTAGGACATAAAACTGACAGCAAGCCTATCTAGTTTTCAAAAGATTAACATACATTTCAAAGACAGAGGAAGAACTTACAATTACAAGCCTTCTAAAGTAAATACTTTCATAAAGGAGTGGGGGAAGACTTTTCCCTTATTTTCAACAGGAAATGTTAATTTTTTGTTTTCAATTTGTATTTACGCAATCTGAGTTGAACAGAAAGATGATTAGGAACATTTTATAGGGACACCAAGATGGAGGTGAGAGGATGCAAACCATGGGATGGAGTGACCTGGCATTTCAAAGGCCTTGTCACTAGGATTTCAAATACTGTTTACTCAGCTCTGGGTGGGGGGGGGTCGGGAGGGGGCATCTGGGTGGCAGAAGGAAAGCTCATAGCACCACACCACAGTTTAAAGGACTGATACCCAGGCCATTAACACTCTAGGCAGAGCAAAAGGGCATCACAAAAAAACTGGGTTGCAGGAAGGGCATTTTTAGAGAAAATGGCTCATTAAATAGAGAGAGAGGTGGAAAGGCAGTTGCCTTCCATGTGGACAGGAGGAATAAGCACAACTGTGAATCGTCAACTGAATAATGTATGTTCAGGAGAGGATTAGTGAGGAACTTTTTGCTTATAAATGGTAGAAAATCAAGTAAAATTAGATGAAATAACAAGGACAACAAGAAAAACAATCAAACAGGCAAACAAGAAAGCCCTCAAAATCAAAACCCAAACCAAAGTAATTCACTGACTTACAATCTGAGAAGCTGGTAATCTTGGCTTTAGACAGAGAGCCAGTGTCTTTAGTGATCATTCTCCCTCTGTCTCTTACTCCTGTTTTCCTCTGTATTGACACAGTTTTCCAGCAGGTTCATTTCATCTGGTAGCAAAATGATCACCACAAGGTCCAGGCTTAAAGTGAAAGGAAACTATTTGTAGCTTCAGCTGAGAAAGAGCCTCCTTTCACAGTGAGCCAAGGACCTGCAGCCTGCGGAAGGCTCTTTCTGCCCAGCTTGCGTGATATGTTCACCGAGTACACACGCAATTGAGCTTTGAGTGTATTTTCAGTGAAATAAGGGATTCTTTCAGGGACAGGCAGAAAATTTCTTTCTCTTTCTGTCAATTGTGGTAAGAATTTAAAGCTGTGAACTTGTCACTTTCTTTTCCCACGCTCTCCAGTGCAGAAAGAGGGAGCCATTTTACTCCATTTACATAAAGAGCAGACACTCAGTCTACAGGCATCATTAAACACTTTATCACAATTACCCACAGGTGGCAATTTAATTAATCATGATACACAGAAAGCCAAGCATTACTGATTTCTCATTTCCCATTGGTGAGAAACTCAGTACATTGTTCAAGGCCAAGGACACAAGTAAACTGATCTGCAAATCTCATTTTTGGGATTTCATTTCCCGGGTCTATGTTGGGTACAAATGCAGTATCAGAATCAGAGTCTGGTTGGGAAAAGGGAAGTTGTAGTATATGTGGCAAGTGAAAGAATTTTGTATATTAAATTGGATGCAAAGGCGTCAGAGAACTTGAGTATCAAAATAGAACACTAAGCTATAATAGAGTCACACCACTAAGGTGAGGGCCAGAAAGAGAAGGGGTTAGAAAAATCTGAGAAGATGCCAGGGAGAACAGATACCCTCTAAGAGTGACATGCCGGGCAACTGCAGCTAATTGTGTGGGAATTTAGAGAGGTGCTTTGCAGACCTGAGCTTCAAACTTTGAAGAGGAGGCACTAGATGGCTATTCTTGGTATCTCAGAAGGTCAGAAATTGGACACTAGAGAGTTTGAGTCCAAACCTCTGGAGATGACCCATCCCTAGTAAGTGCGAATACCTCTGTAGGAATGTTGATTCTGGGAAGACTAAAATTACTGGAGACTGGGACGAACTGCTGCTTCTTGCTGAAGGGCCCTGGAGGAATAGGCTGGGGTGACAGGGACAGGAAGAGCAGACAGGAACAAACAGGCCTTCTCCTCCCTCCTCCTGCCTTCCAGTTTCAATCTAGCCCCCTAGATGGGTCAGACAATAAAAAGCTACCTTTAAAAAAAAAAGACAAATGTAGGTTTTAGAATCTCAACCGATCAACATAAAGCAGAGTATAGATGGGTTTATTTTGAGATGAGTGATGGTAGCTTAATATAACCTTATGTAGCTTTTAAATGATATTTTCATGTAAAATAGAAAAAACATTCAGTTTGAGCTCAGGAAAAGGTGCAGGGAAGGAATGAGCTTGGAAGGTGAGGTATAGAGAGAAAGACCATAAAACATTAATAAGCTGTATGTATGTGCAAGATGGAGGCAAAGGGAATGTATCAGAAATGTTTAATATTCTATGAACCTAGTTAAGGAAAATCTGCATGTGTGTGTGTGTCTAGGCTCTTACCACTTCCAGTAATTAAAACTTGAGTTTAAACAAAGAGTTCAACTCCGATTTATCTTTAATTGCATCCTTGATTTTTAAAAATCTTTTACTGAGTTAAGTGCAATGTACTATAATACAGCAGATCATCATAAAAGAGTTATCAAATCCAACATAAACCTAAAATACAAAACTATGTGACAATAAGAAACCCCTATAACAGCTTTTGCGCTTTTGAGATGGAATCATTTATCGTAAAACAGTGTATTAGATTCCAAATTTAATAAGTTATTGGGTTTGCCTTTGTAAGAATAAAAAGCATCATGATTTGAAATTTATAACTTAGTTTTTTTTGGGGGGTTTGTTTTAGAATGCATGGTCATAAAACATATCCTAGTAACGGTTAAAACTTTTTTGCATAAACAATGGTTCCATTTTCCCTATACTAGAAGTGAAAGGAAATAGAGGTGCATTGTTTGAGTTAAGTATTGTATAGCACCAATGTCTTTGGATCAAGAAAAAGTTAGATAGGGATCATTCTGGACATAATTGAAAGAAGATGAATTGAAACAAAGGCTATGGGAAAGGTACACTTTGAGAATCAGCTACCAATTGGCAAGACCCATCTGAATTTTTCTTGATCTGTTGTGCTGGTAAACAGTTGCACCAGTTACCGCCAAGTAATCCTGAGTAGTCAGAAGAGGGGTCACTGAAGCTGTGTGGATGTAAAAGTAAAGAATTTTGTAAATTATTTTAATCTCAAAATTTTTTCTGGAACATTTGGAGGCCATGTCTGTTTTTCAAAATTTAGCTCCTCCAGATAATTTTCTGACTGATGACCAAGTTCAGGGGATGCTGATCAGAAATGAGAAAGAGGAAATCCACCTTTGCTTTAAGAGACACTGAGATTTAAAACTGCAAATAATTATTTGAGGGAAATAGGTAGTATTAATCCTAGAGAGAGTAATTTTTCTAGAAAGAGCAATTCTGAAATTCTAGATGGAAAGATGAGTAATGGACTCACTTTTGTCTTTGTCCTTCTTAGGAAGACAGAATAATTGTTGGATTCAAAACCAAAAACCAACAAAGAAAGAAAAGGAGTTCTTCACATTTTCATCTTGATTTTGATGAGAGTACTTCTCAGATTTGCCTAAATGCTCGCTTCTCAGGGGCAAGTTCTGTTTTGTTTTGACAAATGAATCAGCAGTTGGTACTTTTCTGCCCAAGATTCTTTAAGAAATGATGAGTGCAGAACAGCGTGAAGGCCTGGAATCAAAGTCAGCTGCTGTTGGTGTGATTTGGAACTTGGATGCCACATACTTATTTGAATCTAGAGTCCTCCGTAGGAGCTGGCTTTATGAGGTCTCATGTTGGTCAATGCTTGGCTGGCAAAATATACCTTCCAAGTACCAATGTGGAAGGAAATTGAGTAACTTCAAGCCAAAAAACACCAATGCTGTGGCAAGCTGCTTGCCTATGGCTACCTGCTGAAGTGGGATACTTAACTTCCCGTGAGGAATCATGTGCCCTGAGAGCCAGCAGTGCACCGGATGTGACACTGGCACTGTGGATTCAGAGATGAATAAGGCACAGCCCCCACCCTCAAGATAGAGCAGTCTTCTGAATGGACACAGGAAACTGTGTAATGAAGTAAAAGCTAAAATAAAGGTATCCTCAGGTTATATAGGGAGCCCAGCAGGGGAGTGAGGGTGGGTGGGCTAGGAGAAGGTAAGTTAGAGAAGATTCTTGAAGATGTGTGGTCTGAATCTTGAGATATGAACAGGACTTGTGAGATCAGCAAAGGAGAAATAACATGATTAATGCCAAGATGCAGCATGTGTGAGTGCTTAGTGTGCCGGGCATCTGCTGGGTGGTCTGGAAGCAGTGCCACATTTAATCACATCAACACTGCAAATATTATTATCATCGTCATTTTATAGATAAGGAGGTGGTGTTTCAGGGAGGCCAAGTGGTAGTTAATATGGCATTTAAACGTATAGTTCTGGGTCCAGGGTGTCTATTCTTAACCTCCTTGGGCCCTGACCTCCTTAAGATAGTTGAGAGGAGGGTGTGCTAGCTAAACAGGATAACCTGTGGAGCAGCAGGGTCATGTGAGGGGGCAGAGCAACCAAGAGAACAACATGGGAACAAGGAGCATGCACCAAGTCGGGAAGTCTGGATTTTGTCCAAAGACTAAGGAGGGCCAAGGAATTTTTAGTCTGTATAACAGGAAGGCCAGATTTGCATTCCCAACAGTGTAGTCTACTGTGGTTTGGATAAGTGGATTGTAGGCCCAGTAGAAGGTCAGGGAAATGAGTCATGAGGCTGCTGTGATAATCTGGGTGCGTATAGGAGGACCCGAGCAAAGGCAATGGTGTGACTAAATAGAATATGAATCAGGAGTAACCAGGAAGTGAATTTCCTTGGCCTTTATGATCACTAGGGACATGGACTGAATGAGAGAAAAGAAGAGAGTTTCAGACATGGCAGGTTAATAAGTTCTAGAGATCTACTGTCCCACAATGTGCATATAGTTAATAATACTGTGCTGAACACTTACATTTTTAAGGGGGTAGATTTCATGTACATTATTTAAAACCACAATAAAAATAAAAGAATCTAAGATGATTCAAACATTTCAGTCTTTAGCAGCTGTTGAATGCTTGGACTAGTCATTGAAATTTAGAATATAAAAAAAATGAATCTGGGGAGTAACATATTGGAAGGACAAATTTAAGCTAAATATTGGCACGCTTTTTCTGTGAATGGCTAGATAATAAATAATTGGCTTTGGGGGGAGTTATATAGCTTCTGTGGTCATTAGTCATTTCTGCCATTGTAGGACAGAAGCATCAATGGGACAATGTGCAAATAAATGAATGTGAGTGTCCTCAAATAAAGCTCTGTTCACCAAAACAGGCAGCAGCCTAGATTTGGCTGGTCTGCAAGATGTGCCTAGAAGGATATGTGGGTCTGTGATTTAAAGAAGAGATGAAACTGAGTTTAAAAGAGATTAGATCTTTACTTTTATCCATATTTCTTTGTTGAGGATGTTGGAGAGGGGATTTTCTCACCAGTTGGATAGTCGGACAAGATGACATCAATATTTCCTGTGTGTGTTGCCAGGGCTCAGTACTGTTAATGGATCTTATTTATTATTACACATTAGAATAATGACGATGCCTGAGAAAGTGAGCTATGATTCCTTCTTCTTCAAAATTAAAGCTATGTTGAAAGTTTGCCATTGAATTCCAAGGGAAAAAAAAGAAAATACAAGAAAATAAAATGTGAGACATTTTGGGGATTTTAAAGTATATATCCACTTATAATCACGTGTAGTTTTTGTGCATTATTATGTATATAAGTACTTTTGTAGTATATTTCATTGACCCAGGTTTTGTTTGGTCCATGTAGAAAAAGAAGAACATCATGTATGGTGTCTCTAGCTAGGGATTATTAAGAGACCCTTTGCTGCAATCTGGAACTGTTGTCACTTAGCAAGAGTCATAATCATTCAGAACTGTGTGTTGGCACTACTTGTTCCCAGAATTTGTGTTTATCTCCCCAAACCTGGCTGAAAAACTTCAGAACAGTAAATGAAACATACATGGTCCCTGTGGTCCTGGGGCTTATAGTCGAGTAACGGAGGTAGAATTGCCAATTTACCGTGGCATCAACTGTATATTCACAACTGTTATGTGTCTTGTAAAGGGGAAGTTCAGGTTATTGTAAGAGCTTGTCAAGGGGGGATTATATCCAGGATAGGGATTCAGGAAGGCTTGTAATCAATTAAAGAAGCTGAAACAGCTTCAGTGGAGCCAGGTCATTAACCACCTGTACATCAAAGAAAGCTGTCTCAAGCATCCCTTGCAGTTGATGATGTAAACCACACAGAAGGCGAGGAAGGCACTTTATGAGGGTCTCATCTGCAACCAGCTCTGGTGGTAACTGCCTAACCTTCCCTTCTTTGTGCGGCATTGGCAGGAATTTATTATATCTTTAGGGTAGAGAATGTATCAGCCCATATATTAGTTTTCAGAAAAAGGCAGTATTTTCTGCTAGGCTCAGCCTACACTGACTAATGAGAACCTTAATATCTTCAGAACATTTCCTCAGAGGAAAAACCTAGAAAAATTCATGTTACATGAATCGAATATCAGAGCTCTCCCGCTATTAAGGTTATTGGATATGTTTCATAATAGGCCCTTCGTTTCCCTCAGAGTTAGCCACAGCAAATGGGGCCCATTTTAGTGCAAATCCTATCTGTATGGCAACCGTGTTCTAAAATAAAAATGATAGAAAATAAATTTTTTTCTGTTTTAAAATTTGTTATAGAACTATAACTGGATTTTAGCATATGCACAAAATATCAGAGCAGACAGTTTTCCTAAAAGTATTTTTTCTTTTGTGTTTTTATAAGCTGTGTTGTATCCCTCTCAGATTCATATGCTGAAGTCCATCAGAATGTGACCATATTTGGAAATAGGGTCTTTAGAAAGGTAATTCAAGTAAAATAAGATCATTAACATGGGCTCCAATCTAGTATGACTGATGTTTTATGCAATGGAAACTTGGATGCACAGTGTCACCAACAAGACCTTATGAAGACATAGGGAGAAGTCACCCAGCCAAGAAGACAGGCCTCGCTAAAACCAACCCTGCTGACACTCAGATCTCAGAGTTCTAATCTTCAGGACTGTGACAAAAAGAATTTCTGTTGTTTAAGCTGCCCAAACTCTGGTCTTTGTTATGGCAGACAAATGAAACTAATACCTTCCATAAAAAATGAATAATTTAAGACTAACTTCACATGACAAGAAGAATGAATTTCATGGCCCCATTTGTAATTTTGCACTTGTGTCTCTGAAGCATTTCTTGGGGTGAGCGCTCTCTCTGCAGTGGACAGGAGCCTTTCTGATGACGTCACTGTTTCTCTTTTGTTCTCAGTGTGTGCTACATCTTGTGGTAATTTATTTTCTCCCCATTTGCTCTGGACATAATCCAAAACAGAGCATTTGCTGCATCTAGTATTTAGCATGATATTAGGAGAGACGCCAACCTAAAAGACTGCACGTTTTATACTCACCGTATAAAATGAAGACCCACAGGCATGCTGATGAGGGGGACTGCTCTGAGGAAAAACTATACACATCCTCCATTCGACGTAAAGTTTCAATCTTATGGGGGTAATTCAACATAATTCCGAGAGCCGTGCCTCTTCCTAGAATACTGAAGTCTGGCTTTGCAAAGAACTTATATCAGGCTTCCCTCAGATATTGAGTTATTCTGCATTAGAGTAGAACTCAGCTTATAAAAACTAAATCAGTCTTGATCGGGCAGGGATGTGAATGGTGACTGTGGTGTAAAGCGAACCTCCCATGGTGAGAATTGGGTGGATTATAGTCCCTGTGTGGTTGAATCGGATCTTTCTCAGAAGAGAAGCCCCATAAATCTGCAGGCAAAATTTTATCCACAGACATTTCTGGTCTGAGGCTAAGGTGTAGCCCCAGAAAGATTTCTTCCAATCTTTGCTGGAAAGTTGGCATGAGTGAGTGCAGCAAATACAATCCAGCATGGTCCTGGGTCTGGGGAGGTCCCACCCCAACAAGGTGTGTTGTTTGAGGCTTTTAGTGCTTAGTTTTATTTGTTTAGCTGTCATTACCTGAGAATGATGGAGGACACTGATCATCAAAAGGTGTGTCCCTTTCGTGTGGGGCTGCTGTATCTCTGCTAAGGTGGCAAATCGAGTAATGGGGCTATAAGAATGCATGAATGTTTGACGGAAATTATTGCAAAAACCCTTTAACCCACTAACATCAGGTGGTGGATGAGGCAGCAGGGCAGTGGGGAGGAAACAACAACAATTTTGTTACTGCTCAGAGTAGGGAGTTTTATCCAGGATCTGGCCTAAAAAACCAGAAGACTAAATAGAAAAATATAGTGAGTCAAGAAGTACACCTGCGAATATGAAAACTTAGACACATGAAAGAAATTTTACTGCCGCAGCCTTGTAAAACAATAGAAATTACCTAAATATCTAGTGGTCGGACTGCGCAACTCTACAATGGAGTCATTGGAAAGACAGGCAGCTCTCTGTGTACTTAGTGGGAACAATCTCCAAGATGATTATTCAGTAACAGGGGCAAGGCAAAGAATAGCATGTATGGATTGCTACCAATTGAATGAGAAAAACACCTCTGGGAAAGTTATGAGATAGAACATGTTATGGTCCATTATTTCACTTCCAGAAAACACAGTTGACAGTGTCCTTTCTGATTCACCGTGCAAGTTTCAACTTGCTTGCTTTATAGCTATTGCTGGGAGGGCTTCATTTGTTTCCATCTGCACAGATATTTTGTCTTTTGTGTATCTCAAAACTTTTATAATATGCAATTAGGCACCACATAACAACATTTAGCTCAATGGCAGACTACATAAGTCAAGGTGGCTCTGTAAGATTATAATGAAGCTGTCCTTTGCAGGTGTTCCATTTTTAAATTTGTGTACTGCATTTATTCTGTACATTTTCTATGTTTATGTTTAGATGCACTAATACTTTTCACTGTGTTACAGTCATCTATGCTATTTATCACAGTAACCTGTCCTACACTTTTATAGCCTAGGAGCAATAGGCCATATCATAAAACCTAGGTATGGAGTAGTTCATACCACCTCACTTAACGTAACTTCACTCTGATGTTTGCATGGCAACAACAAAATCACCTACAGATCCATTTCTTTTTTAGTTGTTTTAGAGTATACCATAACTTATTATTGACCTTAGTCACTCTGTTGTTTTCTCAATATTGTTCATTCTATCTGGCTAACTTTATTTTTGCATTCACCGCGGATCTCCACTTTATCTCCACCTCCCCACTACCCTTCCCGGCGTCTGGGAATCGTAAGCTCCTCTCTGTCTTCATGAGATAAATTGTTTTAATATTTAGCTTCCAGAGAGGAGTGAGCACATGTGAGATTTGTCTTTCTGTGCTTGACTTACTTCATGTGACATAATGTTCTCCAGTTCATTCATTTTTTAGAATGTATCCTCATCCTTAAATGACCATGACTGTACATGTCATACAAAATAGACTTGGAGAGAATGGCCCACACAAATGTGTCCGGGGGAGGACATTGTAAGTAGGTTTCAAGAGTAGAATAAACATTGTCGACTGAAAATCTTTTTACATATTTTGAATTCTGCATCATCAGCACATGCATTCATTTTTGGAATAATAATTTTTAAATTTATTTTTTAGTGAGATGAAATGCATATAACATAAAAATTAATGATTTGGATCACGCCTATGGTTCATCTTATAAGGGTACATGTGAATCTTCCCAAATGTAGAATATAAATGTTAGTTTTCACAATAACTAAGAAAATGACATGAAGGCTATGTTAACCAGTTTGATGAAAATATTCCAAATTGTATATAAAAACAGCACCCTGTACCCCATGACAGTATTAATGTACATAGCTATGATTTAATAAAAGAATTAATGATTGTGAAGTACGCGATTCAGTCAGTAGATTCAGTGTGTGCAACGTGAACCCTACCTAGTGCTAAAACATTTTATTATCCCCAAAGGGCACCCTGTATCTATCCAGCAGTCATTCTCAATGAATAATTGAGTTTTATTTTATTTACTTTTTTAAAAATTAGATCATAAACACATAGATCATGTATACATTAATGCATTTATGCTGTATGATGTGCTGAATTCATATAGAATTAGAAATGCTTATAGCATACTGGAAAATATATACCTCATCTTGTTTACTTAATTATTGTGTTAAGACATTTATACTTAATAGATCCGACAAGTACCCTTGCATTATGCACCATAGGTGTGATCCCACCATTCACCCTCCCTCGATCTGACTTCTCCCCTCCCCTCCCATGCTCCCTCCTCCCTCCTTCATCCTGGGCCATAGTTGTGATCTATTCTTTATATGAAAGTGTGACTGATTGTAAATTGAATAATTGAGTTTTAAAGGAAGCCAACAAACCCCAAACTCTGGCTTGTAAAGCCATCCGCAGTCTGCCTCAACTCCGCCACTTTCCTACCTCCCATGTTGAGTCACAGTGGTCTCTGTTCTATGCTCCTTGAATTTACTAATCATTTTAGTTTCTTTATTCTTAGCACATGCTACTCTCTTGGCCTAGAACACTTCGCTCCTAACTCTTCACCTATCAAACTCCAAGTCCATCCTGAAATTTCCCTAAACATCCTGATTTGCTATCCAGGCTGAGAGGTTCTCCCAGAGCTACTGAGGTCACGCAGCTTGTTAGTGGTGTAGCTTGAATTCAGACCTAGAAAAACCGAGGCTGAGGGCTATGTTGCTAGTAACTCAGCTCTGCCCATCATTCACTGGCACAGCTCATGTATTTGATTCACATATGAGAGTAAGGAATTATTTTTGTTATAAATATGAGGCTTAGTTCTCAAATGCATTCACTGAGACGACTGGGACAAATGATGCTCTTTCTCCATCAAGGTTTCAGGGAGTAGCAGAAAATAAGGCACCTCATGGAAGGAATGATTTTGAGTGTAAATGGGCATGTGGAGAAATGGAATTCGGCCAGCCAGTCCTACAGTGACACCAGCAGCAGATACAAGGAAAGAAGGTAGGAAAGAATTATGCTCCTGGTCCTGAGCTCCAGACTGTTATTGCCTCCAATGAATTCTGTGTGGAATTGAGGTTTTAAAAGATGGTACCCTCAGATCTGGAAACAACCATGAAAGGCTTTTAATGAATATTTTAGTGCCGTGAAAGAAACCACCAATAATTACTCAGAAGAAAACAAACTTACATTGTCTGATGGGTCTTGTCTGATAAAATTAAGGTCATGAGCAAACTGTTTTGGATCTTACATATCAGAACTGCAACCCAATTTTCTATAAAGACTTGAATAGGGAAGAGGTTCTGGTTTCACCAGCAGATAAACCATTTTCTTTTATTATTATTATTGTTGTTGTTGTTGTTGGAGATTCATTGAGGATACAAGAAACCAGATTACACTGATTGCATTTTTAAGGCAAAGTCCCTCTTATAATTGTGTCCTAATAAACCATTTTCTAGCATACATCATTTCATACACAGGCAATGCCATACATTTTTAAACTTTTTGAAAAGTGGACACTACAGCCATATTTCCTGTAAAACTGGATCCCATGGTGCAATTAGGGGAGAAATAAATCTCACCATCTTGATGGCAGCTTGTATAAGTGAGCCCAGGGGATGGAGAGGGCTCGGAGAAAATGGGATCTGTCTTTGACAGCGGGGTTATCACACTGTCAGTTTCTATGGGGTTTTCCACACACAGAAAAAAACCTCTTATTTTAATACAATTCATGCAGATATTAATTTCACCACCAAATGTCACTTAGGAAAACATTAATAATTTAGAAACTTTCATATCTGAAATGGCTATTTCAACAAATTAAAGCCATGTCATCAACACATGGCCTTCTCATTTTGAGGGTTTTGTATTATTGCTTCAGTGTCAATGTAGAGGCTCAGAGCTATCAGAATACACCTGATAAGGCAGTACCAGGCAGTCAACAGCAGCTTTGGAAATGCTTTACAAGAACTCTGTGACTTTTGTCTCAAAGAACAAGATGTTTTTCTGTAGTAGTTTTAACTTTCACTTTATGTCTTTATGCCTTTTAAAAACTACAATAGAAAAGACTGTTGCAAAAAAACTTGGTATTTGACTAATGTTCATTGGCAAGGAAAAATGCATGTTTGATGCAACAGTGATGATGATGACAATGATATTTATCAAATGCTCACCACGCACCGGGCTCTGGTCTGATGTTTTACACCTATTAGCTAGTTTAATTTCCTTCACTACTTTGTGTGGTTAAGTAATGTTATCTCTGTTTCAAGACATGATAACGGAGGCACAGATTAGCCAGGTTAATTAACTCGGTTTAGATCATACAACTAGTAAGACACCAGTAACCTCCACATTTTACTATTTACCATTTGTAACTATCAACTACAGAGTATTTGTCTTTGGGGTATATTGAAGGTTTTTTTTTTTTTCATTTGATTCTCACAACAAATGAGGTAGAGCTCATCATTTTATAGATAAGGCAAGTGAGGCTTATAGAAATTACACAGGTTGCCCCCAGCTACCTTACTAGTATTGCCTACTTTTCAACTTAGTAAGAAAATCTAAACCTCAGTATATTAAACAGTGTTTGGTATAGGTCATTTCTCTGGATGTGACATTTTTCTTCTTTTCTCCAATAACACTGCATTTACAAATCATCTCATCTCACACAGTGCTTTGAGCAGTTAGAAGGACTTTTTGGGGCCTGGTGGAAATTTTTTCCATCTTCAGGGTTAGATGAAGATATATATTTGGTCTAAAAAAGGACTCTGCTGGTTTCTCTCCATAATGAAAAAAAAAGGTCTGTCCTGCGTTTAATTGCATAGAATGACATGTGGAGTGAATTCTATATGGGCTTCAGTTTCAACTTATTCTTCCAGAGTTTAAGTTATTGTTCCAATAAGATGGTAAAAACAAATTTTGATGCTAAATTTTTATTTCAATTCCTTATCTTGATCACTGCAGATAGAAAGCTCTGCTACCAGCAAAGATATCTATAGGAAACATTTAATTATGTTTTCAAGCATACTTATAGTAATAATAATGTTTTTGGCTCTCAATCTTTAGCACTGTTTGTAAAGTACTATAATTAACCCTCATGGTCACCAGGGCATCAATATTATATTCATTCTATTAAGGCAGAGAAAGTGAGAAGCAATTGGGGAGCCATAGGTCAGAAATATAATTGCCTAATATCACACAGTAAGTGACAGAATCATTGACACTGTAGACACTGTATTCTAGACATAGTGACTACACCAACAAGTTTAATTGTTGGTGTAATTGCAGTGGATGGAAGGTCAAGGGGTCCGTAGTTGTCATACAAAGACCCAATAAAATAAAAAAAAAAACAAGGTAGTGGCACCTCTGTGTGTGTGTGTGTGTGTGTGTGTCTGTGTGTGTGTGTGTGTGTGTGTGAGTATAACAGGGAGAGGAGCAATGTGAATCTCTTTGGCTTGGAAAGACAAATTCTGAGAGACTGTGAGCCTTGGCAATGAAAAGTTTTTGAAAATACAAAATATTTCTTTCCATGTGGAAAACCTATGTGATTTAAATCGAAATGCTGTTTGTCATTATAGAAATCCATGAAAATCTCAGCTAATTAATTTACCAGCTGTGAAGTTGGATTGGAAAAGTCGTCTAAGGGACAAATCCTCCTGCAAGTGCCACGGTGCGATGTCAATGAAAAAATTCAGATACGATCCTCATATAGCTTTGGTAAGTCTCTTACAATAGTGTTTGGTTTAAGTTAAAAAAAAAAAGGAGAACAGATGTCAAATGCTGTCAAATACTTAAATGAACTAATGTGTGAGAGGAATTAAATATAATTTTTTTTTAGTTCTAGTGAATTAAAACAGATTTTGACTTAATGCCAGGCCTGGTTTCAATGAAGAATGACGAGAAGGGTATAATTTTTCTTATGAACTTATGACTTTTCTGTTAGTGGAAAAATTTAAAGGCATTGTGGTCACTTTTGTAGCATGAGAGAGATTCAAGTATTTAGATCAGTATTAGTTTAGGTAAGTTGTAAGGTTCCTTATAATTACTAGGGTCTGTGATATTGGCAAAAGTCAAGACTAAGAGAAAACAAACTTCTCCATTGATTTCTCTGTCCCTAGACCAAGGGACTCTTCCTTAAAACAAATGTGGGACAAATAAAAGGCAATCTAATTTTACAGAATAAGTGCTTTGCTCAAGAAGCCATGTCCTTCCATAAATATTTTTGGAATTCATCTGGGATATCCCACTTATAACCTATGAACATAAGAGATGGTAAAAGTGAAAAATATATATCACTTAAATATAGGCCTTATTAAAAGCTTAAAAGATTTCATGTGCAATTGTGTGCTCATTTGTAGAATTTCTATTCTAGGGCAGGAATTGCAAACTCTTTCTGTAAAGAGCCAGGGAGTAAATTATTTTAGGCTTTTATACAGCCATACAGCCTCTGTATTGACTACTCAACGCTTCCATTCCATTGTAGCTCCAAGATATCCATAAACAATATTCAAATAAATGGGCATGGCTGTATTCTAATAAAAATTTTTTTAAGGCAGTAGGCCACATCTGGCCACAGGCCATAAATTATCATTCATTTTTTTCTAGAGTGTGCTCTCCATAAGGGCATTGTATCTTAGTTGCTAGTGACAATACTGGCCTCTGCAAAATTGGAGAAGAAAGTGAATTTATTAAAGAATATTGGCAGTTTTCAGAATCTCTAGGAGGATAGAGAATAAGGATTGAACATTACAAGGCCAAGAAGAATGACATAAATTATGTCACAAAACAGATCCCATGAAGACACATGTGCTTTGATCCACTTAAAGGTGCTGCTAGAACTGTGAACATCACTGCCTCTAAATACTAGGTATGGCTATTTCTTTTACTGTTCCCATCAACTTTGCAAGAATATAATTTGCAATAGCAATAGTCTTGCTGCTTTTCTCACCAACTTTGGAATTCAAGATCAATGTGGGTACCTTTGATTGGCAGAATCTAGGGAAAATGCCTGCATCCTACTTGTAATCAAGGTTTGGAGGCATTATTATCCAGTATTTTAACCTTACATGAATGGAGAATTCTCCAACACACAAGAGGTTTAGCTTCTGGGCAGCAGAAAAGGGTAACAAATGTCTGCTATAAGAAGGACTACGTTTTCTCCACATGTCTCTGTAGTTCCTAGAGCATTGCTTAGTGTCTAACATATTTTCAGGAAAACTATACCTAATAAACAAAAAATATAGACATGTTACTAGGAGAAATTTAACATTTAATGGTGACACTAGGAGTAATTATTCTTTTCCCACAGTAAATGCCCAAGCTTTTACAGAAAGGGATGTATGTGTATAGTACAAAGGTCAGGTCCTTATTCTCAAGAGAAGGCAATGGGCAACCTGATAATTACTCCTCCATTAGTTGACTATTTTGGAATACTCCTTTGTGTTTGGGAACATTATAGAGGAGACAAATCTCTCAGATATGTATAGGAGGGGAGAAAAAGATTAAAAGAAAAGAGCTTCAGGAGAAGCTCACTGATAGCATTATGTTCAATCATGAAAGACTTCAAAAAGTCTTAAAGATCAGAAGAGGAAAAGGATGCTCACTTTCACCACTTCTATTCAGCACTATATAGAAAGATTTAGCAATTAGGCTAAATAAATAAATAATAAACAAAGGATCCAAATCAGAAAGGAAGAAGTAAAACTATTTCTTTTTCCCCCTCTTTATTTCAGAATATTACAGAGGCACACACATTTTGGTTATTTAGTTTGCTTTGGATAGATTGAGTAAAAAGATTTCTATTCACAGATTACAGGATCTTATATGTGGAGTATTTTCATTAATCTACAAAATCCACAATCTCCAAACCTAAATCTGTAAAACAAGAGCTCCTAGAGCTAGTGAATAAAATCAGAAAAGTTACAGGATACAAAATAAACACACAAAAATCGAGTTATATTTTCATACTCTGGTAATAAAATATCAAGTAAACAAACAAACAGAATACTGGATAAAATAGTATCCACAGGGAAAAATACCTGGTAATAAATTTTCATCAAAAAAGTAAAAGATTTGTACACTGATAATTGTCAAATATTGTGGAACTTAAAGAAGATCTGAATAAGTGAAAAGACATCCTGAGATTGTGGAATACGAAACTGACTATTGTTAAGATGGAGATACCACCTGAAGAGATCTACAAAGTCAATAAAATCCTTATTGAAGTTCCAAAAGCATTTCGTGCAGCAATGGAAAACTTGATCCTCAAATTTACATGGAATTGGGAGCAGATCTAAATAGGCAGAACAATAGTCAAAAAAATAACAAAGTTGGAAGGATTCATACATCCCAATTTCTAAACCTACTACAAAGCTACAATGATCAAAAGGTGTTGTACTAGCGTAAAAATAGGCCTCTAGACCAGTAGATTACATTCAGAGTTCAGAAATAAACCTATCTGTGGCTGGTTGGTATTCATGAAGGGCGCCAAGACCATTCAGTGAGAAGAGAACCATCTCTTCAACAAGTGGCACTGAAAAAGTGGACCTTCACATGATGCAAAGAGTGAAGCTGAACTCCTACCTCATACCACATATGAAAATGAACTCTAAAGGGATGAGTGACCTCAATGTAAGACGAAAATATAGAAAACTCTTAGAAGTATACATAGAGGCAAACCTTCAGGATGATTAATTTGGCAATGTATTCTTTTCTTGCTCAAAAACACGAGCAACATAAATATATAAATTAGACTTTATTAAAAAGGTCTAGGTGCATTAAACAAAATTATCAAGAAAGTGAAAAGACAACCTGCAGAAAGGGTGAAAATATGAAAATATTTGCAAATCACGTGTGATAGGGGTCGAGCACCCAGAGTATATAAAGAAATCTTACAAGTCAATAACAAAAAGTAAACTACGCAATTAAAAAATGGGAAAAGGATTTGAATAGATATTTCTCTAAAGAAAATATTTAGGTGGCCAATATACACATGGAAAGATCTTCATCATTAGTCATTAGGGAAGTGAAATCAACATCACAATGAGATACTACTTCCTGCATACCAAGATGGTTCCAATAATTTATGAAGCAAGACAAAATCCAGAAAATGACAAGTGTTAGGAAGGTGTAGAGAAATTAAAATCCTTAGCCATTGTTGGTAGGATTACAAAATATTGCAGTGGCTGTCATAGTTTGGTGGTTCCTCAAGAAGTTAAACATAGAATTCCCATATGAACCAGCAATTTCATTCACATCCATATAGCCAAAAGAATTGGAAACAGATACTCAAAAAATTATAAGAATTTTTATTGAAGTACTACTAACAATAGCCAAAAATTAAAGTTCCTGTGGTATATGTATACCATGAGATTTTCTTCACCATAAAAAGAAATAAAGTAGGGGCTGTAGGGCTGCTCCTGTGGCTCAGCTGGTAGGGCGCTGGTCCCATATACTGAGGGTGGCAGGTTCGAACCCAGCCCTGGCCAAACTGCAACAAAAAAATAGCCAGGCATTGTGGTAGGCAACTATAGTCCCAGCTACTTGGGAGGCTGAGGCAAGAGAATCGCTTAAGCCCAGAAGTTGGACTTTGCTGTGAGCTGTGATGCCACAGCACTCTACCAAGGGCAATAAAGTGAGATTCTGTCTCTAGAAAGAAACAAAGAAAAAGAAATAAAGTACTTACACATGCACAATGTAGGTGAACCTTGAAAACATTATGCTGAGTGAAGGAAGCCAGGCACAGAGAATGTCTTGCATGATTCCACTTACATGCTGTATCCAGAATAGGTCCATCCATGGAGACATAAAACAGGTGGGTGGTTGCCTGGGTGTGGAGGAAGGAAGGAAATGGGAACTGACTACTTGATGGGATGGGGTTCTTTTTTGACTAGTGAAAATGTTCTGGAACTTAATATGTTTATAGATAGTGGTTGCACTGTACTAAATTATACCACTGAGTTTACACCCTAAGATGGCTAATTTTATGCTGTATGAATTTCAGCTCAAAAAGCAGAACAAACAAATAAAAAACAGTGGGTATGGGAACTGATTTGAAGGTGGTTGGACTAGTTCAGGCAAGAGCTGAGAGTGTTTTTGACTAAGAAGGAGCTGGAGACAAAGAGATGCAAACCATCAATGACAAGCTGAGGCTGGGGCTGATGTCAGAGCAGGAGGGACAGGAGAAGGGCAGACGCTGTCAGGCACCGCCTTTGATTTGGTTCAGGGCCCACTTACAGCTGCAAAGGGCATTAATGAGAATTCAGCCAGATCAGACTTTCCCTCAAACTCATTATCTGACCCTATTTAAAATGAACTTGCAGACTCATAAAACCAATTCTAGTTAGGGATATTTATTTCTATTCAATAAAATTTGAAGCTTTCATTTGACCCATTAAAATTCTTAATATCATCTTTTTATTCCTCTCTTTAAAAAGCCATTTTTTCATGTTCTAAGCATAATAATTACCTACTTGACAAATGTATTCCTAATTACACAATTATTTTATTATATAGTATCAGTTTAAGAGTACCTGAAGTCTGAGATCTGTCTCAGAGAGAAATTATTTAATTTAATGTATAATGGAATTTCTTCTTGAATAATTATTTAGGAACTGGGGAAAAATGAGTTGGGCTGAAAATCTCTAGTGTATATAATTTTCCTGATAGAAATCAGGCCTAATTGATCAGACATTGGGAAATAAGGCAGGGTGCAGTAGAATCCCTGGGTGGTCCACTGTTTGCTGTGACATAGGAATGTACATCCATGTGCATACATGTTCACACGTGTGCATGAGTGTGCTCATGTGTGTGCATAGAGTGAGTGTATGTGTGCTTAATGCTCTGAGAGAAAGTCTTAGTCGTGAAGTGACCTGACTTTGAGTGTAAGGGGGTGTTTTCCTGTGGCATGAATGACATCCCATCCCAACCTCTGAAATAATTCTTTCCACGTCTTCATAGCAGTGGCCGGAATTCCTGGATGTTAAAGGGAGGTCAGGTTGGAGACTTTGATCAGCTCTTAAAAACTCAACAGGAGTATAATGATCAGCTGTTTCATATTCTCCAGCAGCTGCATATAAATTATAGAGGAATGGGAATTCTGATGGAAGGTATATGATTAATAAAACCAATAATTGAGGGTTGGAGACACTTTGGGGAACCTTGATAGACAAATTTATAGTCTGATGGGATTGGTGAACAAGGACCAAATTTTTCTCATTTGATAGATTTAAAGACATGATTGTTGACTTTTAATGATTTCTGTTCATAAAGAAAGTTTTCTCTCAGTCTTACCTTGGCCTCTTCAGCTACTCCAGAAGGTGGGTTTCTGCTGGCTTAAAAATGTGGCCAAATCCCAAACAGTTTTCCCTATTAGAAGCATATAAAACATCCTTTTAAACAACTCTCGTATCCTGAGAATTCCCTTCGGGACACTCAACTCTTCAGTAAAAATCCCACTATTTCCCTCAGATGACTCGGTTACACTCAAGGGCTTGGGTGGACGCTTTTCTCTCAACTCTGCCATTGATACTTGTTCCCTAAATTCATTTTTTCTCTCTCCTTGTCTTCTTACAAGAGAAAGTAAACATGCTAATAATCTCATCTATTTTTCTCTGGCCTTGCCTTTCTCTTTTTTTTCAAGGTCAATGTTAATACCATTCCCAGAGGAAGGTCCCCACTGTCCTCTGCCCCACCAGCCTCCCGGGTCCCAGACCACACTGGGCACTGCCCTCTGTGCTCCCACAGCACTGTTTGTTACAGAAGATAGTGACCCATCCAGGGATTCTGGGTTATACACACTGTCCTCCCTTCAGCATTGTTCTTACTCAGCACCTGCATTGTCACGGGCTGGAGTGACCTGAGTGCCTTTGTGCTTCTTGAGATTCTGATAAAATTGAATAAAATGTCTCAATTCTAGGGCCCGAAGGCATCCAATCCCTCTGCAGAGAATCAGTTAATATTAGCTAATATACACTGCAGGGTATTTTGAGGTGAAGGGAAAAGGACATGTAGGGGAAGACATTCTTTTTTTTTTTCTGAAGTTCTGCATTTAGAGCAAGAAGGAAGATGGGGCTCAACTATCTTGCAGTATGTGGACCCAACTTGGAACACACTTCAGGGCTCCATTTTGACACAAACCCATGCTCACTCACTACAAGCTTCCATGAATATGCTGTGTTGCTAGAGATGGGGGGGAGGGTAGTTCATGGAAGGGTCCGCATCATAGTATCTTCTGCCATTCCCAAATACTTTTGACCTCCTTCCTTCTCATCTCCTGCCTCTGATCCTGCCTAAGAAATCCCAATCATTTTCCAGTTGTTCAGAGCAACGTTCACCTGCATCTGTGGTACCAGTCACTGCTGGGGCCTGTCTTTACAAATGCTAGCTTCTCACTGAGTAGACTGCGTGAAAGCAGGGTGGGTATCTCTCTTCTTCAACTCTTTATGCCCAGTGCTTACACAGGCTACTGGAAGGAACCTGAATGAAGGGAAGCATAAATGAGCAGCTGACTGAATAGAGAGACACTATTCACCCATGGAAATGATCAGAGTCTGTGGCATTTGTAGACTCATGTCAATAAATTAGTTACTAAGTTTAACTTGAGAGTAACAGCCTTCCATTGTGCACAGAGTGAAACACCCTGAAGCGCTCACAAGGATCTCATGATGTCATTGTCCCCATAAATGGACAGTGAAGAAGACAAAATGATTGTACCTGGGATGCTTAGCTGATGGCTACGTGCTAATCCAGGTGGACCTGGAAATGGCCTCAAGAAAAGGGAAAAGTGGGTGGGGCCAGAAGCTGTGGTAGATTTTATGCATGAGGATGGCTTTGAGCAGGGCTTTGAAGGAGGGGTAGGACTTCGGGCTTGATGGAGAGGAGGTGAGATAAGCTGTCTTGTCTGGGCATTGAGACACAGATGAGTAGGTGTGCACACGGGACAACAATGGAAATCGATCAGGAGAGAGGCACACATGAGTGATGCCTGTGCCATCAGGAAGAGGAATTGGGGCCTGCATCTGTATGTAAGTAGGAATCATGATAGGTTCCTGAGTATCTCTTCCCTTCTACACACATTCATGCAAATCATTTATAACTCCTGACCTCTCGGCTGAGATTTAGTGGTAAGAGGACAGAGGGTCAGAGAACCAACAGATTTCTCACATGTTGAGCAGGTGCCAGAGTTGGGATTCATCCTCTATTTCCTCACTCTGCACGTAACGTACTTCCCATTTTGTGACTCTACTTATTGAAGAGAGATTAATTCTTATAATAGAAGCGGGATAGACCAAATTTTAAAGAGGAGGATCATTGGGCTCTGAGAGGTCATTCCTCTCTCTTGATAGTAGAGCAAATAGAAACTCTCAGTTGGTGAAGATTCCATGAAGCAGATGGTGAGAAATACCTGGGCTTTCATGTGCTTCTGAAGTCCCCAGGAAGGCAAAGTACCTGAGTGAACAGTCTTTAGGGCCTTCAGAATTCTCATAGCCTTTCTCTCTTCTGGGTGGAAAATTGTGTCCCAGAAACACCCCAGTAGGGGCAGCCAAGGTGGAATGTGGCTCACCTTGGTCCTCTGGCCACCCACTAATACCTATCTTGGGGTTTCTTGATTTTCTGCTGAGGCTCCAACAGCCTGTGAAACCCAGAGTGCTGATGGGAAGAGAGGGAGAGGTGAGTTAAATTTTATTTTCTCCATTTAGGGGATAGATAAAGAGCACAAAAGTTAGAGACTTTTGTGAGCTAAGGCACACACGCCGTTCATAAGGTCACACAGCTCCTATAAGGCAAAAACTGGGGTTAAAACTCCATATTTTTCAAGTTCTTTCTACTGTGCCATGCTTACTTTAATGAAACCTCAATTAACTAGAGTTATTTAGGGACTGGTGTCATGGAAAGCATTTTAAATTTGGAAGTAGGAAATGTAGGTTCATTGAAAAGATCCTAAGAGTTTTAGTACATATTCTGAGTTCTCCTAAGCTTGATGTTATATAACTATTACGAGCCTAAATGTCAAATCACTCCATTTTTTTTAATATATTGAAGCTTCATATAGCAAATTGGGTGTTTCTACTAGATAAGCTCTTGTTTAAAAAGCCCCATGATTACTTTTTCTTTTCTTTTTGTTTTTTTTTTCCCTGTAGTTTTTGGCCGGGGCTGGGTTTGAACCCACCACCTCCAGGATACAGGGCTGGCGCCCTACTGTTTTGAGCCACAGGTACCACCCACATGCTTGCTTTTTCAAAATTTATTCTTTATTCAGGGGTCCTAAAAGATGTGTGTGTAAAGGTAAGAAAGAAAGAGAGGTGGGGGAGAGAGAGAGACCTTTCCACATGTGAGAGACACAGTGTTCCAAGTTGTAGGAGTACAAAGCTGCCAAGAGAGGCAGAAACCCACCCTGGATGGCAAAACTCAAACTGGAGAATCTCGATGTCCCCAGTGGAGTCACTGTTGAATCATTCATGGGTCACTAAACTTTTGCCACTTTTCTGTGGGTGTGGCATAGACAGAATAGGGTGGGGCTGGGCATCAAGGTGCCTGGGTTCTAGTCCTGGTTCTTGCACTAACTCTGTGCAAGAACTTGAGTGATTGATTTGATCTCTGTGGCTTCTTAGTTCCTATGTAAAAAGGAGCTGTTTAGTGCTGATGATGTATTAGATCAGCTAATTAAAAACAAACACACGGTGGGCACCCCAAGGTGGGGACTGGGGTTACAAGAAGGGCACACAGAATGGCTTCTGTAGGTGTCAATATTCTGTTTTTTGATCTGTGTGCTGGTTATAGGGGTAATCTAATCATCTGTATACCTTTATTAGTGCACTTTTCTAAAAGTATTGTATTCTTGTAGAATCATTTACAATAAAAACATGCAAACCAAAAATATTCTACTCACCTCAACTCATTATTTAGAAAAGAAGCCAAGAAGAAACATTGAAAATTGAGATGAAAAACAATTTAAAACCTCCTAAGAGTTCTCATCTCATTTGGGGACTGAAGTTTTCAAAGGAGATCAGAGGTGAATCGTCATGTAAGATGAAAAGGAAATTTCAGTAGTAATAGCACAATGATTCAGGATGGAGTACTCAGGACAGCAAGTTCTTGTGATAAAAATGATCATCTATCACAAGCTTCCACTGAATATGACCTTGCAACTACATCGTCTGATTTACTGTAATAACTGCTTTGTGAAGCATTACATATTTAATCAATTTCATGGAAGAGGCGGCAAGTTGAAATTGATGTTGAAACTCAGCATTCGTGTTGTTGCCCTGGGATGCCGTGATCCCACAACAGGACATAACGGAATGTTAATCTACTCAGGATGCAAGGGACCAGGAGCACACAAATGGGATCACAATCAGTCCTGCTAGCACAGGTCACATTTCAATGAAGGCATCTCTTTCTTTGACATGAAAGGTAATTTTCAATTATGGTATGAATTTGCATTTGAAATAAAAAGGATCTAACAGTTGAGGGTTATAACAAAATTTATAGCCAGAACACTGAGCAGCCATGGTGACCTGTGGTCATGAAGCTGCAGGGAGGACTGGATGTCATGGTAGGTGGGTGTCTCTGCTTTTGGACAGAACCAGCCTATGTCAGAAGCTCTGAGACATAGCCCCTTGGCAAACTGACTGCAAGAGTGTCCTCTCTTGCAGTCAGTGCTCCAATGGCCATAAATTGGTACTGTACAATGGGCCTCTTACAAAAGGAAGATTGATAGGAATATAAATTGGTACAGTCCATTTGGAGAGTTATTGAGAGATCCCTAGTATAACCGAGAAGGTTTATTTTCTATGACCCTGCAACTCGACTGGTGATTTACCCTATAAAAATGTGCTCACTCGTACACACAAAAACATAGGAAGAATGTTTACAACAGTTTTGCGTGCAATAGTAAAGAACTGGAAAAACTCCCAACTTCCATCCATGTGTGAAGAATAAATAGTTATGATATTTCCACACCATGAAATACAATTCAGCAGTAAAAATAATTGCACGTTTGTGTATCAACATGAGCTAAATTCATGATATTCTTAATTAGAAATGCAATTTGCAGAAGAATGTGTTGTAATAGTTTGTAAAATTACCAACACACAAATATAACAGTGTAAAATGCTTAGGAACTTATACATAGTTAGTAAAGCTGTGAAGAGATGCCTGGGGAGGATAAGAGCTGTCCAGTAAGCTGCTTACAGCTGGGAAAGTGTTGGGGATCACACAGGTATCCGGTATGTGAGTCTTTTTGGTAGTTTCACAGTTATTTCTTGTGTCAGTCATTATACTTTTTGGACGGCTAAAATCATAAGAAAATATTAAAAGTTAATCTAAAAATAAAACTTGGATTCAGCCACGTATTAATCATTTCTTTTTGCATTTCATATATCTTAGCTGCTGTGAGAGGAATACAAGAGGCGAAAGGAATAGTCTGTATCCATAATAGTTGCGTTGGGAGGCAGGACACAGGAGGGAGATTTGGGCAATAGCATGATAAAAGAGGAGTGTAAAAGAAAGACAGCCTGGAGCGATGGTAAACAAAAGGTCTGATTCCTAGAGATGTAATAAAAGATGAGGTACATCCTCGATAGGAAAAAAAAAGCAATTCATGGGATATAAATCCACACATTGGATTCCTGGTTCTTCTTTCCCGGGTACAGTGGAGTCTATTAATGTGACAAGTGTTACACTCAGGCTGGAGTTGTCTCAGACATTTCTTACAATGGCTGACAATCTGTACGAGGGGTGATTTTTCTTCTAGTTTGTATGTACTTTGTCAATGTAAGTGTCACAGCTCTCCTCATGGAGGGGTGATGATGTCAGGGCAGTATCCGTTAGTCGTTATAATACCTTTTGTCTATAGAACTCTTTGTGGGTTTGTTTTCTATCCAGCAAACATATAAGAATATCTTGGGTTGGACCAGAGCAGCCTCCATCCCCTCACAAGTGAATGAAGGGTGCTCCCTAAGGGTGCATTATGGGAGGACTCAGCTGTCATAGCCAATAGGCATTTGTGTGGGACCGGGTGAGAGATCTTATGCACGAGGCTGGATCATCTAGAAGGTTCTTGTCAGCTTGGATATTTTCTGTTGCAACTTCCAAAAGTAATGGGGCCTTGAGTCCACGGATGCCTCTCTAACATGTATGTCTTTATTTACTGTACTGAGTGGTCCATAAAGTTATTTAATGTTAGTTCATCGATGGCTTAGTTTCATCTCTCCTGAAACTATCTCTTTTGAGACTGGAAGCTGATCTCAAATTTCTGGTATTTCACAAGTTACTGAACTGAGTTCACCTCATCCAGACTTTCCTTACTTTTTATAGCCTTTAAAATTAGTTCTTCACTCAACATTCATTTGTCTAAGATACAATTTTAGCTTTCTGAAACTATCAGTTTTTTTCTATATTTTCTACATATTAATTTCATTAAAAACTTTTATAATAGTCTCATATAGTAAGTACTACTGATGTGTGTGCATGAGTGCATGTGAGCGCGTGTGCATATGAGAGAGAGAGGGAATTATGAGGGGAATTAGATTATATACTATGCCACCTCAGTTTTATCCTGTGAGGAGATTATGGCAGAATGATCAAAAGGGAATTCCAGAAGCTGGGATAAGATGAATGAATTATTAAAGTTAAACAGGTTTTTGTTGTGTAGGACTTCTCAGAGCCTCTAGAGGTTAATGTGACATTAAATCTCCGAGAAGAAATTGAGTTGGCAGCATTTTCTCAATATTGCTGTTCACAACTGCTTTAAATGTTTTTTTTTTTTTTTTTTTTTTTTTGAGACAGAATCTCACTCTGTCATGCTGGGTAGAGTGCTGTGTTGTCACAGCTCCCAGGAACCTCCAACTTCTGGGCTCAGACTATCCTCCTGCCTCAGCCTCCTGAGTAGCTGGGACTACTGGAGTCTACCACAACAGCTGGCTAGCTTTTGTATTTCTAGTAGAGATGGAGATCTTGCTCTTGCTCAGGCTGGTCTTAAACTCCTGAGCTCAAGCAATCTACCTGTCTCAGCCTCCCAGAGTGCCAGGATTGCAGGCAGGAGGCACTGCACTCCATATTTTTGTTTTTATATAATTCCTCATGAGATAGAGGCCTAACTCTAAGTTGTTGTTTCACTTGAACAAAAACAAAGTAAAAGAGATGTTAGAGAGAGTTACCAAATCTGTACTGGTGAGTGCCAAAAGGGAGCAGAGGAAGAAGAGGGCAGGGGTTCACGGAATAACATTTTCCAAAGAAGTGCGAATAGCATGTAGTGGATGTTTACAGTGGGCAACACTCATGACAGAGATGTGCTTGCCCTTGAGCTAAGCAGGGAGTCATTCTGTCAAAGGTGTCCCTCATCCTTAAATGCTCAGAGAAAACTGGAGGTAATTTATAGCAATAGCCGTCTGTGTCAAATACTTCTTCCGACATCCAGGATAACAGCAAGAGAGGCGGCTTAACATCACTAACATCATTATCCACACATATAAATGCTTGGCAATAGACACATACATACTAATCCATACTTTTAAGGGCTAATTGCTTATTGAAGGAGGATGGAACTTAAAGATTATTGTTTGACCCTTTCAGTTTTTACAGTGACGATACTGAAGCCCAGATGAATTAATTGGCAAGTCATACAATTTGTGCCGTAGCTAACAAGAGAACCAGTTTCTCTATATTCTCAAACCATGATACTCCTATCCCTATATGAGTGAGGGCTTGTTACAGTAACAAATTATTGGAGATGACTCATGTGGCACTGCACTTTATTGTTTTAAATCTTCTTGGTTTTGCAGGTTAAATTGTGATTCTGAAATAAAATAACTTGTCACTCTTGAGTGACTTTCTCTTCTGCTCATATACACCAGGAAATAAGGAGTTCTACTTACCATTGAGGTAGCAAGGTTGTTGGCTGCACTTGGGATTCACTAGTCATGAATCCTCTCGATTAGAAATGGTTTATGTTACTCATTTTCAAGAGGAGGGATACCTCTTTTCATGCATAAATGCCATCTGTGCTTGGAGACATAAATGAAGGGCAAAAATAAGTGAAGCAAACATGAAGATTGCCTTCCTTAAACCAGAAGAGCAATGGCCCTTTGTAGAGGCAAACACTGGGATGCAGTTTGTGACACTTTTTTAGACTATAGTGAAAAGGGGCATTGTCTGAAGGTAGACATATTTTGACTAAAAACTAAAAGATTGCTCTTTTCAAGGCTTAGACCATTTGTCCCTAGGCATGCTTGATGTCATTGTGAATGCTTCTACAGTATATCCTCACTCTCTTTGGAATCAAGTCCTTTATCCTTTCATGAGTTCCATTTAGGTCTGATCTTCTAGTAGTAATGGCTGCATTGCTGTAGAGCATCTGACTTTTTGGATCTCAAGAACCCCCCACCCCAGCCAATAAATCACATGCCCCCCATATACCTGATTCCTGTTATTTTTAAGGTAAGAATCTCTTGGGGTCCCAACATTTTTGTCTCATCCCAGTCTAGATAATTTCCCTCATAGATATCTCATTCCCTGCCTGGCTCTAAGATAGGTCATTCTACCTGGCAGGCAGTAATCACAGGTCTGGCTCAATTGCCTCTGAACATGACCTAGTTTGCCTTTAGTGTCCTGTGTTGGTTGGGTAGAACTTCTGATCTGAGCTGCTGATCCCCAGACCTTCTGATGAGAAGCCTGTGTGCCTCCCTCAGTTTTTCTTGGTTCCCTAGAGCTAGCTCCCTTCTTATCTCCTCCATGTGGTTCTATTTTGCCATAGACACTTGTAATTTCTATCAGATACCTGCTGACTCCTTCAAGGTCCTGTCTTCCCATACTTGGCCAGTCCTGTCCCATTTCACTTAAAATCCTGAGGAAGCATTTCATCTGGAAGCCTGGAGGACTTCAGTTTATGAGAGGCATATTCCAGGACGTAAATACTTGGGTGTCAATGGTGATGTCAGCCCAAGTGGTTCTGGTTCTTTTTAATACTAATATCTTTGAGAGTAGACTTTGCCAATGCACACCGTGCAGATGGTAATATCTTCTTCAGTACTGAAAAAGAGGAAGGAACATTTCATGTGTTCTGTGGCAAGTCCCTGTCAGAAGAGCCAAAGAGATTGGGAATATCTACAGCACCTGATAGATTGGTGGTCACTGTCAGAGCAGCTGTGCTTTTACTGGTTTCTCCATTTCTATAGATGAGGCTGAGTAGGAACTTTTATCAGAATCCAAATTCATCTGAATTTTTCACTGCTTTTCTAAGAAATGTTGTCTTTAGATGACAAAGCACAGTTTGATTCCATGCTTATCAAGCATCTTATCTTCTTGAGATACTAATCATTTGTCTCTGTTCAAGTTTGATGAGGACTGAGAAATCCTGATCCTGAGAAGCTGGCCGAGGAGCTTTAGAAATAGAGGGGGCCAAGTTTATTCAAGCCCTAAAAGATAGACCAAGGCATTAGGGTCTCATCAGAACATGTGAATTTTTCTAAATGTAGAATATAAATGTCTTAACACAGTAACTAAGAAAATGCCATGAAGGCTATGTTAACCAGTATGATGAAAACATTTCAAATTGTATATAAAACCAGCACACTGTACCCCATGACTGCATTAAGGTACACAGCTATGATTTAATAAAAAAAAAAGAATATTTTGCTCGTCTCTACACAGCCTTGCTGACTTAAGTGACCGCATGTCCTTGATAAACCAAGGTCACCCTTGACAACTTGGAAGTTGCCTCTATGGTCCTAAATTGAATTGTGTTTCTATCTTTACCTTTTGTATTGAAGAAAGTCAGGAAGAATGACAAACATGGCATAGGAAACAAGGCCTGGATGAAAATTTACTTTTATTTAAAAATGTTTATTGTTAGCATATGATCATTAATGTAATAGATATTAAGTACACAATATTTACAAACTACAGAATAAAAGCACTCGGATAAAAATAAAAACTACTAAAATTACACCAGAAAAATAATTAATGCATTCTCTTATAGATCTTTCTGATTCTTTACATTTGCATATATAAAAACAGATTAATAATATGTAATAACATTGAATAGTATATACATTGTCTAGTTAGCTGGTTGACTTTTTTAAACAAAAAAGGTTATTTATTTTGGTTTCTTAATCTGTATAGGTATTTTCACTACCTAGTATATTGGGCACTTTATTCTGTGCTTTAAATATTTATGTAAATAAGTTTAAGAGTTGCTTAGAAGTCCATAATAAGAATATACCATTATTTATGCAATTTGTCAACATCTTGCTTAATAATATGAATAATGGTTTAATTCTCATCTTAATGGAATAAACTCCAAGTATATCTCTGACAATGTCCTCAGATTCCTAAAAGAGTGATTGCTAGGTCAACTAATACACACATATTCAAGACAACTGACACATTAACAAATTGCTTTCTGGAAAGACTGTACCACTCTCGCACTATCAATAATGCATTAGAGGACGACACCTGTGGCTCAAGGAGTTGGGCATCAGACCCATATGCCGGGTCTAAAACAAACAAACAAACAAATTTATTAGAAGACTCACACATTATGCTATTATTAGCAAAAAGTTAGGGCCAGGCACAGTGGCTCACGCCTGTAATCCCAGCACTCTGGGAGGCTGAGGCAGGTGGATTGCCTGAGCTTACAAGTTGGAAACCCGCCTAAGCAAGATGGAGTCCCCATTTCTAAAATTAGCCTAGTGTTGTGACAGGCACCTGTAGTCCCAGCTACTTAGAAGGCTGAGACAAGAGATGGTTTGTGCCCAGGAATTTGAGGTTGCTGTGAACTATAATGCCATGGCACTCTACCGAGGGCAACAAAATGAGACTGTGTTCTAAAAAAAAAAAAAGGAAAAAGTTAAAAAAATCAATTTGATAATAAAATGCATAAATAAATTTTATCCTTTAAATGTACATACCATATCTATGGGCTTGGCATCCATTTGTAATTTGTAGGTACATCTTTAAAGATACCTTGGATATACATCTCCTATACTGTTCAATTTTTTTCTTGCTGATAGGTAGGAACTATTTATGTTTTGAAGCCTAACTACTTCTTTTCATCTTTTTCACATTTTTTTCTAATTTAGTTTTTTCCTTTCTATTTTGTTTAAAGTTGATAGATTTTATTGTATAGATAATTCACAAGTGAGAAAAGTTAAACTCTAAAATAGCCATTTGTAGTATGAAAATTCAAAGTTCATGCTGACATAAAACATAATATTAAAAAATACCTATTTCTTGTAGTATTTTACAGAAGAACACATTGGGCATTAGATTCTTTGTCTTTGCCATGTTTCTGGACAAGCTGGCACACCTATTTCACAGCCTGTGTTCTCTCTGCCCAACATTTAAAGAGATTGATGTTCTTGCATGCAAACAATAAATCTGCCGGGAAACTGCCCCTAAATCCTCTTTCGAGATGCTTAGCAGTGTAGACTTCAGCAGGAGGAGTAAATTCCCACTACATTGTTTCAAAATTCTTGGAGAAATCAGCAATTGAGTGTTGATTGATGGGCATTTTCCACATCATTATGCCCAGCATCTCTGCAGTTTGCTTTTGAAAACTCTAATACATTTTCCCAGAGAAAATACACAAAGTGCTTTTTCAGGTTATGAGATTTTTTTTTGCCTCATATATCTGATGCAGATAGCAGACAGATTAGAAAAATGACCAAAAGGAAGATCAGGTATGGAGGCAAACAGAAAAGAAAAAATAAATACCTATTGTATGAAAACAGACAAAAAGATGTTTTGATTCTTAGTCCACAGCTATCTTTAATTGTCCTTAGATTTCTTTCTCTGTATCCCTTACCTGCCAGGTGACTTCTATTTTTGCCGATTCACATTAGGAGAGCACCATCAGTAGGAGGTGACTGAAGATTAAGATCAGATCCACTCTTGCAGGCAGAGGAACAAGATGCCTAAATAGAAACCTCCCGAGATTGTCTTTCCGTTTGAGTACCTAATTGAACCTATATGCAACCATGCAGTTTTAGAAGAACCAAAAATCAGGTGAGCAATCCTACTACCCGGTTTTAACATTCATTAAATAAAGAGGAATGGAAAGGGCAGAAAAGACAATCTTGCGTTGCCCCCTCCCCACTTCCCGGACCCCTCCCGTTGGCGCAGCTCAGTTTAATCAGTATGTGGGAAAAACACATGGGCACATTTCCTGTGCACCGTGGTGAGCAGAGCTCACTGTTAGTACAAATGTCTCTCTGGTCTTACAACGATTCTTATGATCACAATAAAATGGTGAGAGATTGTGACTTTTCTGCCTTGGTCACATGTCTATCTTGGTACCTTGCAGTTGCTCTCTGCCTCTCTCATTGATCATCTATCCACGTTTATAAGAGGTAAGTGACACGGAAGTGCCTTGCCAGTTATGCAGGGTTGTGGAGAGCTTCCAAAGACTGCGTATGCAGCTAGGAAGCTGGTCTGGCAGCTTCTGTTTATAAGGAGCCAGAAGGGTAAAATGTGTTACCAGATAGACTTGTAGAGTTCAAAATAGCTGAGTAGCACAGGTGAATGGAGCCCAACAACAAGCTGCAGTTTTGACATGCTCAAGATACTACACTTGAGTTTGAGATACTCATTTTCCAGGTCTATGTCAAAAGTTTTAGACTAAATATTATTTTATATTTGTGTAATTGTGTCCAATAGACATCTCCAATTCTTTTTAGTTGTACCATTCTATTTCAATTTAATTATGTCAAATTTGAGTTTATCAGCATTTTAAAATTTGGCTTCTTTTAAGCAGAATTTCTCACAACCAAGGGAATCCTAAAGATGACACATCATTAGTAAATTTAATGTGGTACCTTGCATGCGATCTTGGAACAGAAGAGGGACAAACAGTAAAAATTAAAGAAATAAGAATAACACATGAGTTTTAGTGAATAATGTATCAATACTCTTTCATTACTTGTGACAAATGTACCATGATAACGTAAAATGATTAACAGTGGGGAAACTGGGTTTGAGGTTTATTGCAACTCTCTGTGATATCTTCATAACTTTTATTCAGTCTAGAACTGTTCTAAAATAAAAGATTTAAAGTGAACAGGAGCAAAAACAAAAACAGAACAAAAGAAACAAACCAACCAAACCAATAAATAAAAAAGACAGAAGAGGAAGCTGGGCAGATGTTTTTCTGAAGAAGTCCAGCCTAGGCCTGGTCCCCACCAGGGGCAAGTGGGATGGGCTGTGATAGACTCTCCTTAGTCCTTTGCTGTCTTTGTCAGCATCATAGGAGGGAGGTGAATTGTAGGCAATTTCACTTGGCTAATGATAACCCTCTGAAGAGGAGTCCAGGTGTGAGCTGTCTACAG
Source organism: Galago senegalensis (assembly GCA_963575145.1). Lineage (NCBI taxonomy): Eukaryota > Metazoa > Chordata > Mammalia > Primates > Galagidae > Galago > Galago senegalensis. The sequence goes on from CAUYTI010054623.1 coordinate 42,209, forward strand.
ACCATACCTGCAAAAGTAAGGGACTGCATACTTCTGCCCCATAAAGTGGGTATGTTTGAGGCAGCCACAGCATCTGCTACATCAAGATTATGTAGATTCATATACTTCATAGTTCTAGGAACTTTTGTCCTATTAAAGATCGACTGTACCACTTTGATGTTTTCAAATATCTTAACAGAAGATATACAGACTACTTAACAGAAGTCTACACTCTTGACTTTAATAGTTTGATGGAGACATAATTTATGTATCACCACACTCAATTTAAAAGTACAATTCTAAACTGTTTAATTTTATGGAGTTGTATAACCATCACCAAAATCCAATTTTTGAATCTCTCATCACCCACAAAAGATGGTATTCATATATAAACAATCTCCTATGTGAAGCCACATATTATATAGTCTTTTAAGTCTGGCTCATTTCACTTAATGTTTTTTCATTCACATTGTAGCATGTATCAGTAATTCCCTTCTTTTTATTCCTGAATAATATTCCATTGTGTAGATCTACTATGTCTTTTTAATCCATTTATCTGGTGATGGACGTTGGGTTAGATCTACATTTGGTGATTATGAATATAGCTATTATAAACATTTGTGAACATGTCTTTATGTAGACATATGTTTTAATTTCCTTGTGTAGAAGGGCTGGGCATGGTGGCTCACGCCTGTAATCCTAGTGCTCTGGGAGGCCAAGGCAGGTGGATTGCCTGAGCTCAGGAGTTCAAGATCAGCCTGAGTAAGAGTGAGACCCTGACTCTAAAAATAGCCAGGCAATGTGGGCAGCACCTGCAGTCTCAGCTACTTGGGAGGCTGAGGCAAGAGAATCACGTGAACCCAAGATTTTGAGGTTGTTGTGAGCTAAGATGCCACAGGACTGTACAGTGGGTCATGAAGTAAAACTCTGTATCTAAAAAAAAATTTTCCCTTGAGTAGATTTCCAAGAGTAGAATTTGTGGGTGGTACAGGAAATTTAATTTTCACTTTGTAAGAAACTCCAAGTTTGTTTTCAAAGTGGTTTCACCGTTTTACATACTTATTAGCTATATATGATGTTTCTCATTTCTCCACTTCCTTGCTAACACTTGTTATTATCTGACTTTTCATTATAGCTAATTTTGGGGTATAAAATATACCTTCTTGTGTTTCTTTTTTTATTAGATTAATTACTGCATTTATGGAGTATAATGTGCTAATTTTATATACAATTTGGAATGGTTACATCAAACTGGTTAGCATAGCATTCACCTCACTTATTTAATTGTTGTGTTTGACATTTATCCTCTACTATTAATTGTGTTCCTTTTAAAGGAACAATTTTTATTTTAGAATAATTTTAAATTACAGAAAAGTTATGATGATTTCACAGGGAATCTGTTAGTGAAATACTTTTGGTTTTGTAAGTACAAGATCATATCATCAGCAAAAAGTGATAGTTTCACTTCCTCTTTCTTAATTTGGATATCCTTTTGTCTGATTGCTCTTGCTGGGACTTCTAGCACTACGTTGGATGTTTGTTCTGGTTCTTAGTGGGAATTCTTTCAACTTTCCCATTTAGAATGATATAGCTGTGGTTTTGACATATATGGTTTTTATTATTTTGATATATGTTCCTTCTATTCCTTTGTTGAGTGTTTTATCATGCAGAGGTACTGGATTTTGTCAAATACTTTTTCTGCACCAATTGAGATGACCACATGTTATTTGTTTGGGCTTTTGTTTATGTAGTGAATCACATTTACTGATTTCCGTGTGAACCATATTGCATTCATGTGACGAAGCCCACTTGGTCATGGTGGGTTATTGTTTTGATGTGTCATTGAATTTAATTTGCTAGTATTTTATTGAGGATTTGTACATTTATATTCATAAAGGATATTGGCACTTAGTTTTCTTTTTTTGTTATTTCCTTACCTGGCTTTGGTATCAAGGTGATATTGGCTTTGTACAATGAGTTGGGGAGGAGTCTATCCCTCTCCATGTTATGCCAAATTTGGTGCAGTATGGGTACTTCTTTGTGGGTCTGGTAGGATTCAGCTGTAAATCCATCTGGTCCATGGGCTTTTTTGTTGTTGTTGTTGGTTTATTTTCTGGTTGATTCTCACTGATCATTGTTGGTCTGCTCAGTAGTTCTATTTATTCTTGAGTGAGTTTTGAAGGTTCTGTGTTTCCAGAAATTTTTCTATTTCCTCTATATTTTCTAGGTTATTTGTGCAGGTATTTTTGTAGTATTCATTGATGATGTTTTTTATTTCTGTGTTATCAATTGTGATATCTCTGTTTTTATTTCTGATTGAACTTATTTGAGTCTGCTCTCTTCTATTTCTGGTTAATCTAGCAAGAAGTCTATCAATGTTGTTTATATTTTCAAAGAACCAACTATTTGTTTCACTGACCTTTTGTGTTAAAATATTTTTGTCTTTTTCATTTCATTTAGTTTTGCTCTGACCTCTGGTATTTGTTTTCTTTTGCTTTCTTTAGTTTGGTTTGTTCATTCTTTTATAATTCCTTGAGATGTGATAGTAGGTTGTTAATCTTTCTGACTTTTGGATGCGGACATTAAAGTTTATGAATTTTCCCCAAGGTATGCTTTTGCTGCATCCCATAGACATTGATAGCTATGTGCCTTTGGTCATTTAGTTCAAAGAATCTTTTGATTTTCATGTTATCTTATTCGTCATGTACAAAATTTTTTGCCCAAATTTTTGAGGGAAAAATAAGGATGTACATAACACATGTGTAGTAGTAACACCATATCTGTATAAATTTTTAATTATTTTATTTATGCTTTTATATTAAAAGTATAATTCAAGAAAGCAATAACAATATCTGTATACAAAATAATACCCTGGAATATGGTAATTGTGTCTCATCCTTCTTATCCTCCCCCCCTGACCAGCCCCTCACCAGGCAGGCACTTCAGCTTTAGGAGTATCCAGTCCACTCAACCAACCACACTGGACACCGCTGCCCACCATCTTGGAGGTAGGCACACCACTAATGGTGATGTGATGGTTAATGTCAGGACTTTGGTGAAAAAAGGAAAGAGGTAGCAACACAATGGCACCTCCTACTCTCGCAAGAATTGTGAGTCATGGAGCTGGCCATTGCAGAGAATCTGGGAGTGAGCCCAGGTATCAGGTGAGAATGTTCTAGACAACCTGAGCACCCAACCTCCCCCATAGTCCTCTTATGACCAACCCTTGTCTCCACAAACTTTCATTTCCTATGCCCACTCATGTCCATCAGTGGCAACATGTTTGTAGATGCTCTGCTGAGAACCCAGTGGAGTGATTTACTGGGAAGCTAGTGTGAGGGGCCAGAGCCAGTTCTGCCTTCCCTGGGCTCCTAAAGCTACATGCTTGCCCTTTCTGAGCTGCCTCATCTCTCACACAGCTGGCCCCATTCTGAAGCCCTTAGGACACTGAGATGAGGAAGATCCCTGAGCTGGAGTATGGGATACCTGGCCTCTAAGACTTGGTTCTACCAGCAGCTTGTTATTGTGACCTTGAGCTTTAGTTTCCATGAAGTTTCTGTTTGCAAGGGTATGTGGCAGCGAAGCATGAGAGCTCAGGGTGCCTGACAGCATAGATTGTAATTTTGAGCCCATGACTTCTCCAAACCCCCAAGGTATTGAGTTGGTTTAATATTGCAAACTTGCCAGTAGGAAGAACCATCTAGGTAGTTTGTTAAGAACCATCTAGGTATTTCTGGGAGAGCTGATTCAGTGTATTTGGATTTGGTTCAGGACTTTGATTTTAACCAGACCCCAGGTGATTTGTAGGATTTGCAAGTTTGGGAAAGGCATGTGTCATTCATTCTGATGTTACTTAATGCCAAAGCTCTAGATGTTCAAGGAGGTCATTGTCTAATTACTAAACAGAAATGTAAATACAGAGCACTTCACTAGGGTATCATCAGGGAAGTATTCCTTCTTTGCATGGTATCCCAGGGGTCTTAGAATGGGGCCAGCTGGGGATAAGAAATGAGAGGATGTGAGGACAAGGGTGGGCCAGAAGGGGACAGTTGGGGGAAGTCAGATGCTCAGCTTGTTCAGACCACTCTTACCTACCATCTGGGCTCACTCCTAGCTTCTCTGCAGTGGCCAGATCCATGCCTTCCACCTCTCATGAGAAAAAGAGGTGCCACTGTGCAGTTACTTCCACCTTCTTTTAAAAGATTAAAATGAAAATTTGGACCATTGAGGTCAGTATGCATTATACCTGGGAGCACATTGTAAGTCTCAAAATGAACATGGTAGTTTCATTACTGACTCAATAATTCTTCAGTAGCAAGTTGTTTAATTTCCATGACTTTGGGTAGAATTGAGTGTTACTCTTAGAATTTATCTCTAGTTTTAGTCCACTGTGGTCTGAGAAGATACATGGTAGTATTTTCATTTTTTTAAATTTGTTGATACCTATTCTGTAGCCTATGATATGATCAATCTTGGAGGATGTCCCATGTGCTGACAAGAAGAATGTACATTCAGTAGTTTTAGAGCAGGACATGGTTTGGTTTGAGGTCCCATTTAAGTCCAGTGTTTGTTTTCTGCTTTGATGATTTGTCTCTGGCTCTGACAGTGGGGTATTAAAGTCCCTGGCAATTACAATGCTAGTATCTGTTTCCTTGTTTAGTTCTAGTAGAATTTGTTTTATGTATTTGGGAGTGGATTGAAGTTAGGGATAAATTCTATGTTAGGTGCATATATCTAGAATTATGATGACTTCTTGATAAATTGTTCCCTTTACCACTCTATTATGACCATCTTTGGTGACCATCTTTCTTCACCATTTTTGATTTAAAGTCAATTTCATCTGATATAAGAATGGCTATATCTGCTCTCTTTTGGTTTTCATTTGTGTGGAATATTTTTTTCATCATTTCATTTTGTGACTGTTTACATCCTTGCGGTTGATATGTGTCTCCTGGAGGAGGCAGAAACTTGGGTTGTGTTTTTTCACCCACTCAGCCAGCCTATGTCTTTTGAGTGGTGCAATCAAGCCATTAAAATTAACAGATAGAATTAGTATGTGTGATGGTGTTTTGTTCATCATCACAGGTAGTACCTTGTTGCTTTGTTTTTCTTCTTGTGCTATTGTTTTACAGAAGTCGTCAGCTTTGGCTATTCTGGGTGATTTTATACTGGTGGGTATCTGTTGTGCTGATTTATTATAATGTGGTTCTGAATATTTCCTGCAAGGAAGGTCTCAATGCAACAAATTTCCACCATGTTTACTTGTCTGGAAAAGACTGAATTTCTCCATCCATTGTGAAACTTAGTTTTTTAGGGTACAAAATTCTATGCTGGCAGTTATTCTGTTTAAGAAGATTGAAGGGGGGGTCCCTCCCTTCTGGCTTGTAAAGTTTCTTCTGAGAAGTCTGCTGTTGGCCTGATGGATTTTCCCTTATAGGTCAATTGTTGCTGATTATAGAATTTTCTCTTTCATTTTGACTTTGACCAGGTTGATAATCATGTGTCTTGGAGATGTTGTACTTGCTATGTACCTTTCTGGTGTTCAATGATCATCTTGTATTCAGATGTCTGGATCTCTGGTGATATACCAGGTAAATTTTTCTCAAGAATACCCTCAAATAGATTTTCATGCTTTTAGCTCTTTCTTCTTCTCTCTCAGGTATACCTATAATTCCTGTGCATAGTCCCCTATCTCTCCAAGAAATTGCTCTGCCTTTTCTGTTCTCTTCTCTGCCTCTTTATTTTTTTATTTTTATTTTTTTAATTTTTTTATTGAATGATAACTATGTACATTAGTGCACTTCTGGGGTACAGTGTGGGGTTTTCACATGCAATCTGAAATACTTCCATCAAACTGGTCAACACAGCCTTCATGTCATTTTCTCAGTTATTGC